>JARHVA010006358.1:877500-936238 GCA_037957365.1 Torreya grandis
CACCCTTTGGTTCACTAATCATAGGTTGTGGCTTGTTTGCTTGGGTATGTGTTTTGATAAACCTATGTTGTTTATAAGCTAAATTAACCTTCACCCAAACCTATCTAATCCTATCTAGGTATTTTCAAATATCACCTTGTATCTTATCATCTTATCATCAACCCATTGTACATCTCTAATCCTTTCTTAATCTCACTATATTTACCTATCCTTGGTCATCACCCCATATTTTTATATATTATTACATCATCATCTTGTATCATCTTGTACATCCATATTATCCCATTTTCTATCATATTATACATAGTCTATTATCTTGTACATCTTTTCCATTGGTTATACCCCATCACTCACATCTCATCATTGTCCTTATCATCCCCTTTGTGCATCCTTGACATATTATCCTTGCATATCCTTGTCTTGGTCCTTTCCCATATTCTATCATGTCTAGTCATACTCACTTATCATTGACCACATCCCTACCACTTACATCCTTGACACCTCTCATACACATTTTACTTATCCTAGCCCCCATATTGTCTCCATCCTATCCTAGTCTAACTATACCCATTCATCATTGGTCTCATCTCCCATCACCTCCATCTTATCTTGTACATCCTTATCACCACCCCCTTGTACCTATTATATTTGTATATCCTTTTCATTATCTTATCCCATCCCCCATATTATCTAATACACTTATTATTTATCATACCTCCATCACCTATGTCTTGTATTATACATCCTTATCCAATCATCCTTTGTACCTATTACCTAGTACATCTTTGACATCATACCATTCTATATATTGGATTTATATATACTTTTATTATCCTATCCTATCCTCCATTATCACTTTTTCTTTATCCCATCCATCCATATTTAGTCATACCATTATCACCTATATACCCTAATCCATATTACATCCTTACCCAAGTCCACATCATAAACTAATTATATTCACATAGTTACCTCATCCCTTTCTAGTAAAACCATATCCATCCTTATTTGATCACCCCCCATCACTCACATACATTCATCATCACCTTGTATACCCTTGTCATCATCCTCTTGTATCCTTTTTCATTATTTTATCCCATCTCACATCTTGTATTATCCTAACCATAACCACTAATCATTGACCACATCCCCATAACCTACATACTTTGTTTTATACATCCTTCTAGTCATATAATATCTTATCACCACCCATCATTAACCATACCCCCACCATATAATCATATCTTGTCATCCATATCTGAATCACATCTAGTCCTAAGTCTATAATTAATCCCTTTTCATGACCTTGCCTTCATCACCCATCTAATCTACCCTAATCCTATCTTATCCTAGTTAGCTAAGTCATACATGGATTGACACCGTCTCCATCATTTCCCAATCATAAACATCCCATCATCACCTATCTATATTTATGCTTATTTCACCATCCTACCAGCTTCATCACATATTCATATCCCATCCCATCTTGAGCAACTTGATCTTAAGGATTTGAGCTAATCTTGTTATCCTTTCATGTTAGTGAATTATAATTTGGTTAGATGTCATACCTAGTAATATCTTGTTAACATCTTATCACTTTGTCAGTTTTAACCCAACAGACACCTAATCATCAATCTAGTCTTTATCATCTTTACCTACTCATAACTAGCACCCATCATATCATCATATTTGTAGTTTGAATCTAGGCACCCATCAAATCCCTAATCCTTTTGCTAGCTTGACTACTAGGCATTTTTGATAGGACATTAGCACCTATTTTACTATTGGTCTAACATTTGATCATAGTCATACATCATCTCAATCACATTTTAATCCATTTATGTATTTCATCCTCATCATCGTCTATCACACTAGCTCAATCATTTGACCTACTTAGTTGAAGAAGGATTTTCTAATGCTTAGTATACCCTCATCAACCCCCCATCATCATCCATCCTTTATCACGCATCCCCATGGATTTAGACCTAGTTCTTGTAGACCAATACATCCTAGACAATAAGGATGAATTCTTTTTATCAGCACTAGAGTTAGGTGTTCACTTACCTTCTAACCTTGATCCCATTCACCCTAAAATACCATAATGAATCATTCATCATCCACAACCCCATATCCTATCAAAATCCATCCCAACCTTCTTTGATATGGTCACCTTTATCAATCAATACATCATAGAGAATAAAAATGATTTCCTATTATAGCTATGAAATATGGGTGATTACTTTCTTAATGATTTTGACCCCATGATCCTTAAGTCACCTTCCAAACAAGTCCACCATCAACCCTTATCTCATTCTCTTCCACCATCCATTATCCCTATCCAAATCCACTTATCCCTAGTTCATACTTGTCTAAATTCAAATCCTCCATCTTCTAATCATAATCTATCACCACTCCCTCATCTTATTAGAAAAAGAAGACCCAACTTTTCAACCTCATCATCTACTAATATGATGACATAATCATCACCTTCTTCCAATTCTAACACTTCCAAATCCAAATCTCAATCCCAACAAGTCCTCCATTCTTTATCACCCATCACCATGAACCTTGACCCTACTTTCATAGATCAAAACATAATTACCAATGAGGATGAAATCCTATTACAATTCATTATGATGGGTATACCACTTCCTAAAGGTGTTGACACCATTCAATTTATTACACCTCTATAATAAACCCATTCATGTATGTCTCCTTCAAATCCCCCATCCATTAGTCATAGCCAATCATCTACCCCTTCCCTTACTAGCAAAGGGAATCCAATCTTGGCCACCTCATCTACCACCAAACCATCCACCCAGTCATGTTAGTGATCATCTTATCTAAATTCCAATGCTTCCACATCCAAAACATGAAGTAAAGAGGTTCCTTATATTCCCCTTCCTATATCCTTGGAATCTCCATTCCAATAACTTGTCATTGATAACATGATGGTCTACCCACCCATATGACATATCATTCACACAAATCCCAATCCTTCCTAGTATAAATAAAACCATTAATATATATATATATATATATATATATATATCATCAAACTTTAGGGTATTCCATTAAATTATGCCAAAATTTCTAAGATTATGTCCAAAACCTCATCGACCATGGTGGCATAGTAATTGAGGAGGAACTAGATGAATTTCTCTCCCTGGGTGAACATGAAAAGGAATGCTAAGATTCTATTCCCAATCATGATCAAACCCTTCCTCTTCTAATCCATGATTAGGACATCCCATCCATCCTAAATGATTCCCCTATCTCTAACCAACCATCCATTCAAAACAAGTCTACTCTCCATAAACCTAGTCCTTATATATCTCATAATCCCTTTTATGGACCCATCTTTACTTTGTCAATTATTCATCCATCATCTCCCTCTCACTCATCACATCAAATACCCCCCATTGAGAGGAAATCATGGATAAATCATCCTTTACTAGAAACATAGAATCATGTACATCAAAATCAACATCAAAGCCACTATAAGGATCATGTGTAGAACTAATATCTACATAAAATTCTTCATCAAAACCATCCTCCTTCATTGATATTACAAAAAATGATGGTAATTCATACTCTTTTGAAGGATCCCATAATCAAGATGATAAGAAATTAGTAGGCATATGTTTTAATCCCACTCGTGTTGATGAAGTCATAAATGACTTTTTGAATGCATTATCTATTGAATATTTTTAGAATGGATCTGATCCTACCTTGGATATATGTCTTAATGATCCTTTTGAGATTATTGAAGACACTTTATCCAGAACTGAGACTAGGGATCCTCATGAACTTTATGAGGAATATGCTACCGATTATAACCTTAATCCATCACCTTACATTTACCATCCACCTCACCTCCATAATTCTTATATCCCACTCCATGAAAGGAATGAATAGGAACATACATTATTAGATTCTTTGTAGCATTTTATATCATGTGTCATAAATACAAGAGTCCAAGACCATATTCCTAAAGTCATAAATCATGATCAAGTCATTTTTGATCCCCTAAATCATAATCAAGAAAAGTCAAATCATCAACCTAATAAAATAATATCTTCCCCTAGTGAAGCCAAAAATTTGGCACTAAGGGTATATCAAAGTATAAATAATCATATATCAATTCAAAAGTCAAGATCCTCTAGCGAAGATTGAAATCAAACACTAAGTGGAAATCAAAGTCAAATCCAATCATAAATTCAAAATAAAAAAAAAATACTAGTCATATGATTGACCATACACTTAATACTTGGATCAAAGAATCAATAAATCAAAATGCCTTAGATCCCTTAATCTCATGGCACCAATCTATAGAATCCCCTCCACCATATCCAGTGATGTATGCAACTATTGAAACCCATTTTCACTCCCCATTCCATCATATCATTCATGATCACATCCCTCCTTACCATCATCACAATCATGACACTATCACATCCACATCATTTCTTAAATCCATGGGAAACATTATCCCTCATAGGGGTTACAAAGATACTTGGATAAAACATTTGGAGGATGTTAAATCAAGATTCAATAAAGTCCACCAATACATTAATACATCCAACAATGATAACATGGTCCTAACATCATGTTTCTCTAGGATAGGTATTAGATAAAGGTCTATCCATGGTCCACCAATAAATTGAGATGCCCAAGAAAATTTAAGAAAAGTAAAAAAAATAAAAATCATTCATCTAATGATGAAAACTAGTCTTTTGGTGTCTTGGGCAAGTACATGATGAAAATTGATTTTTGGTGTCATGGTAAAATAATAAATTGTCCAAATTGTTCCTAAATACTTAGGGGCAAACTCCATCCATCCTTTGTAAAATCCATCTATATCATATCCCATTATCCAATCATCTACCATCATATTATGTCATATCACATTCCTTCCCATTTTGGACTTCATAAGGAATGGAAGGTGTATTGATAACTATCCCAAACTCCTCTTGGCATATCCTCCAATAGACACTTAATAAAATAACCATCTAGTTCCTTCATGATGTGGTCATTTGTTATCCCTAGTCCATTCATCCTTGGTCTCTATCATCATCATCATCCTTTATCATCCTATCCATCATTCTTCCATCCTTATCCTAGTTGGTAGGCTTAGTTTTTACTTTGCTAGTAACTTCATTTGTATAGTGTACGTACATATCCCAAAAATCCCTAAAAATTACAATATGTCAAAATCCCTAAAAATCATAAAATTTTCAAAAATCCAAAATATTCCATCATGTCTTGAATCATACCTAATGCTTTATTCCCCTAGTCACACCATCTCCATCCATCTCATATTATCCCATATTTTAGATGCCACATTTCATATTGAGACCAAATCAGAGTGGTCACCTATCCCTTTATATATTTCATCTCATCCTATTGGCCAAGTCTTATCAACATACATCACCTTGTCAAAGACTTTAATCTAGCACCCATCACTTCCTAGCAGGGCTTTTACATACCTAGCACCCATCTAATTACCCTTTGCTAATATGGAAGGTACTTGATCTCATCACTATCATATCATTGCCTCTTCATACCTAGAACTCATCAAATTACTCCTTGTTAGTGTGAAAGAGATTTGATTCCATTATCACCTATTCCCCTTGCTAGATTGAATCCTTGTAGGGCCTTGTCTATTAGTAATCCTTGGTCATCACTTGTATAATCACCTTCCTTCACACTTTTTTATTTGATTTTGAGTTTAAATCAATATTCAAAGACGTTATCACACCCCATCATGTCATTAATCCTTCCATCCTAAACTAGGGGAATCATCTTATCCCAATCCAAGTCCCCAATCACCATCATAATCAATTTAGTCTAATCACTCATCCCATCCTTAAACAAGACATTTTGACATTACATGTAAATACTTATCTTTTGTTTGTTTATTGATCTTCTATGTGTGTACTATTTATTTTGTGTCATGTATAAATCCTATTTATTTTATGTTTTGTTTACATCATGTCTTTTTAGGCAATGAACAAGGATTCTATGAGGACACCAAAAGTGTCATTGATGATGAAGAGTTCACCATTTTTCCATGTACTTTGGCACAATGTCCTCTTCATCATCCTTATATCATGGGGCATATTGTCAAGTTTTATATTTATTATATTATATTTATTATATTTCTTAGACTATGATTAGTCTTATGATATTTGTGATGGCTTGATCACTCATACCATCATCATTCATCTAATCATCTAATCATCCTTATTCCCATCACTAAATCTAATCCTCTTGACTTATCCAACTAACATCCCATATTTTATCCTTATCATCATCATCTAAACCATATCCTCTAATCACTAAAAATTATAACCATTCTCATCATCCTTTAATCACCATCATCATCTTATATCAATTGTCCTTTATTCTCATCATCACATTCTAAGAGCTACATCATCCTGAAGCCTTTTCAAACTTTGTAGGCAACATTGGCCACATTTTATTGCCTAAGGATAAATTTTCCACTATCTCTCTCATCCATCCTCATCCCCCAATCCTTTGGTCATTTAATCATATTAATTCTTATTTATCATCATCTATATTGATCAAATTTAACTTTGAGATAAAACCATCATATCTTATAAAATCATCATCAAATCCTTGACTAAAATCTACTTATTGCATGCATACTTTCTTGGGATACATCTAAATCTTATTTAATTTTGATCCTATCATCATCATGATATTGTTTATTCCCCCTTGGGATGTGTCTACAACTATGGCACCCATTATCTCTATTCCCTATGTATTTATCCTTGCTAGGGGCATCATCAATTTGTAGCTCATTTCTAAAGTCAAATCCCTCATCTTCTTAATATTCTATCCCACATCTAGAATACCCTCCCCTCATTTATCCATTATATCCCACACCTCATTTCTTCTTTTGAGTTCTGATCCATATCATTCTTCCATGCATGTCCCCTCGAGGGGACATCATATCCCCTATCACCATCTACTAACATTCATCCATGACATGGTTTTTATTTGAAATACCATTACTCCTTCCATTTCACTCAAATTTCAATTCCCTTTTAAAGAGGGGGAAAATGTATGCACCTAAATTTTCTCACCTCATTATTGTGGACTAATATTTCTATTAGTTAACGCTAGTTCTACTTAGCCTAATTTATTTTCCTAATTTATCATATTTATAGCCATTTTTTTTAATATCCCCCTTATATTATCCTATATTTATTGACCTTATTCATCCCATTCCTTCATTAATTCTATACTAATCCCTATTATCCTAATCTAATCCTAGTTATCCACTATATGGGAATTTCAATTCCCATAACCCCACCTAACCACCTACTAACCTATACCCTAGACATTCCTACACCCCTAGCCCCTAATCCTCACCTAATCCCTATATAACTCCTAAATAATCCTCCATTATTCTTAAGATGATAAATAATCCTCTAGAATTTTAGAAGCTCCTCCAAGACTCTAGAGTCTCTAAATTAGAGTCTTCTAAAGAATTTAATATTCTTTGAATAATCCATAACCATCGATCTCATCCCTTTAAATTCAAATTTTAACCCTTGATATTCCCTCCCAAAATATATATAAGGCTAGTCCTCCATTAGAGTCAACAAGCATTCTCATACCCAATCCATGTCAAATTAGCCATTGAATATCTCATAAATAATCCTTCATCATGCAATCACTATGCTAAAAATCTGAGTCTAATATGCAATCATAAATCCATGATAACATCCTAAAAGGAGGTGATATGAAGAAAGGTAATGTGTAAGGTCTATATCATTCTATTTTTTTTCATGAATCCTTCCTAATAGATTGTTTGTGTTTTGAGTTTGAATTAACTTGTTTAATTCATAGTGTGCACAAAATACTACTACACTCTTCAATAAATAACATCAATGTTCATAAAGATTCATCCCTAATAGAGTTAAAAAAATGTCTCCCAAGGCCTCTTACATGAAATATTTATCCCACTCATCCCATGAAATCTTGGAATCATCAAAATAAATTTTATTGGTTCCATACTAGTTGGGGTCATTATCATGAAACTTCTAGGTAATTACATAATTTAGTTATATATTTCCTTGGTCCCAATTTTGACCATGATTTTATCATTCATAAACATCAAATAACCTATGAAATTACCTTTAAATCCCATAAAACACAAACTAAAACTCAAGATTTGAACTAGGCTAATGTTCATTTGGTTGTCTACAAAGATCTTCTAAATCACCAAGATTATAATGATAGGCCTACTCCTTATACCAATAAAATTGATAGTCTTATATATCCAACTCATAAATATAATGTGGGAAACATGACTAATATGTGAAGGGTATTTACCTTCATTTATTCTCATCCTATCCACACTATTCAATCATCTCACACTTTTTATGTTATCCAAGCCTCTTCCCTAAATCACTTAATAGAGTTAGGGAAAGAAGACCTTATCTCTTTCAATGAACTAATTTAAACACCTCCATTAGATAATAGTTCTCATACCATTTATAAAAATCCTCCAACCTATTTACCCATCACCAATAATAATCAAACTTATATTAACACTTCCTCAAATTTATTTCAAACCAAACCTATGTCAACTACCCCATCCTTTCAAGACAATCAACAAACTTGTCCTCTAATTATACATCCCACATATTATCAACATAAATTCACATGAACTTTAGATCCTCCTTATAAGGACCTGCTTCAATACTATGCACCTCTTTCCAATATTCCCCTTATGGGTTATGATTAATGGGATCCTATCATAAAACTTACTAATCTCTCATCTCAAATCCCATTTCTCAAACTTATGTAGACTTCTCCACATCATCATTATCATATTATTCATCTCCTATTTAAAATGAACATCCCTCATCCTCCCCTAGTAGGATGTGAAGCCACCTTATCTATACCAAAAGATAGAATTTTACAACAGCACAAAGATATGTTCATACACGTTGATAAAACAATGGATACTTATCTCTTCCTCAAATTCCCCAGTCCTTCTCCTATTCACAATGAGATTTTTCTTTGTGTAGATGATCCTCCCATTTTTATTAGTGTTCATATTGGTTATATCCAAGTCAAGCATGCCTTAATCGATGATGGTTCAAGTACTTATGTTGCCTCTCTTAATTTTATTAAAACCCTTGGATATTTTGAATGTAATCTTAAGTCCACATGAAGCACATGTCATTGTTATGACCTAAGGAAAATGACTCCCTCAGGTTGAGTGTGCCTCCTTATCATCATTCCAGCTATCATTGTTTGAGTGAAGGTAATGATCTTCTAATTTCCTCTATCCTATAACATTTTGATTGATATTCCATGGACTCATCACATGAGAGCAGTTGCATCTTTCACAATGGAGTAGTCTATAGGGTTCAAGGTGATACTAACCATTGTAATTTCAAATAATTCCAAAACTATGTTGTATTCAAGATTCTAACCCTTTAACCCTTATTGATCATTCCATTTTATGAATTTCAATGGTGTAAGTTTCCTATCAATTCCACATGAGCTTATAATGGTCACCCTAAACTCATCAAGAATATACCACCTAACATCTTGGATTTATGTGATGATGAGCCTAATAAGATAAATCTCAATATCAAAACCTCAAATCTCATTTCTCAGCTTCTATCTTATTTGAAGCCATGTTCCCATCAACTAACTAGTAATGATATACCCATTATCTTAACTAAGACTCGACCCTCATTCATCACACCACATTAGATGACAAGGTAATCCCTACCTATGCCATTTATATTCATACACCTAACTATGATGATGGTTATACCTTAGGTGACCCATTTTTAGGAGGTCTTGTTTAGGCTTGAGATGCTAAAATTGTGTTTTATCATTCCTCTTTGATTTAGACTTTTCATATATCTTATCATATTTCATCTTATATAATTCCTAATTTTGGCATTTTTACTCTTATTTTTAAGGTAGAGATGGTGTACGCACCTGTAGTTTCTAAATAGCCTCATAGGAGTATGCTTATGTATTTTGCTATAAATGGTCCCTATCACTTTGACAGAGACTAAGATCCTTCTAGATGACTTTTCCCTAAGATGCTTCCAACTATCCTTCAATTTTTCATGCATCTCATCCCTCCCTCAACTAAGCCCAATTTGGATCTTATTCCTACTCCCTCTCTAGTTGAGTCTTTTCCTATTTATGATCCTATTACTCCTTCAATCTATCCTCATCTAGTCTCTCCACCATCCCCACCTTCCCTTGGTGATGGTTTCCTATCTTTAATGTAACTTGATCCTTTGCCCACCAAATGGGTTGATCAACCATATTGTGATATTCAAAAAGTTATCAATCATTAGACTAGAGATAGTCTATTACACCAACTTTCTTAGCTTTCATTTCCACTCCCTCTATTGTAACACTCATAAAGTCTACTAACAATCATATGTATTGGTTTCATGGCACATATACTCATTCCTCCAAGTAATATCATAAACTATGATAATATATCAACACCTTACATCCCACTACTCCTCAACCCATAAACAAGGCTATACTTCCCCCAAAATTATTACCTAAATATCTTCCTAAATATGGAGAGGTATATTATCTATGGCACCAATGTTGTACTCATGACATTGATTGTTTCCACATCCTTTGGTAGCATCTCAAGGACCACCTCATAACCATTCTTATGCCTCCTAAATTTACTCCCATAGGTCACCCTATAAATAAGGATCCCACTTCTTCCCTTATGGCTCCTCCACTATGATCCCTTCTCCACCTATAATTTCACCACCAGTGATTCCCTCACTCATGGATCCTCATGCATCTATGGACCCTTCTTCACTAGTGATTCCTTCACATATGACCCATTCTCCACTAGTAACCCCTTCATCTCCAACTAATTCCATTCACATTCTTTCTCTTGAGTATACCCCGCACAATAGTCCTCATTATCATGATACTTTAGGCATTTGTACATTTTTTATCAAGGAGATTTTTATGTAAAGTATTTTCTCAACTTTCCTTAAAGATCAATGAGACTTTGGCTACAGTTTGAATTTAACTTCATAAAAGACTTATTAGATGTTATGGATAATGTGTGTGAATAAATATACTAGTACTTATGAAAACAAGCATGGTGTTCTTTCATTTCTTTCTTGATTTTAGATTAGATGTGTGTTCTAAATTTACATTCATCTATATTATATCATTTGACACTATGTTAAATTATTATTTATCTTACATGAATACTTTTGTTTCACACTAAATATTGCTTATACTATAATTTTATTCCTTATATTCTCTTATGGATTCTTTTTCATGATTAAATCCTTTTTCTCAATGTGTGGATTTTTTATGTATATCTTATTCATTCTCAAGATTATTTTCTACCTTATCTCTATAAACACAAATAATTGTTATTGTGACTTGGTAATATAACCTTTGATCCCTTTAGTCATTATTTCTTTACCATGTGATCAGTTATCAAACAAATAATCTCATCATAATATCCTTTTACTAGTCCACCTTGGATCTCCCTCTATTCCCCTTATTTCCTTTTGTAAAGGAAACATATACATGGTTGAGACTTGAGATAACATGTTGGTTCATATGTAATCCTAATTATTTTAGTTAGTCATGTCTTTCAATAACTATATTCCTTTAGACAAAGCTTGAATCTCATTTATGTGTATCAGTTTGTCTCTCATGATTTGTCATTCCAAGTCAATATGGAGGAGGAATATTAAAAGCCATAAAAATTCAAAATCCAAATCATTTAACAAAAGGTAATTATCCAAAAGGAAACATTCAACTTTTTCAAAAGTCAAATCACATTAAAAGACATGATTCTAAGCACATATAATTTTTATAATTGAATATCAAACTCCAAAATTTGCCTCATGATAGATTTGAGGTCCATCGGGGTGTGGTAGGCTAGTACATTGGAAAAGGAGAATAAAAAAATATTTTAGTGCTACTTACTTTCTCATGCAAGTACCCAATCTTAATAGTAGATCGACACTCTATAAGAGGTCTTGAGGAATGGGAATATATTGTGGTAAGGTAGGTCCATTTTAATTTTCTTGTTCAAAAAAACCAACATGATTTGATCTTAGTACCTCACTTATTTACCTACACAACTTTTTTCCTGTAATGAATAGGTATCCTTTGTATATTGACAGTCACTTGTTACTTAGTGTCTTTTTATGTTCTTAATGTGCCTCATGTTTCCTAAGGTCTTATAATAATATACCCATGCTATGATTATTACATTCCTTATTTCATTCCATACTATCCTAATATTTCCCCTTGAGAATTTTTTTTTCAAGAATGATTCCCCCTAGGGATCCCATTTGTGAGTTACAGTATAAGACTTTGGATAGGACCATATATTCATCACAAATTACCAAATTACACATTACCATTCCAAACATCCCATTTTAACATATTTTTAAAATTATTTCCACTTCATTGGTGTTCCCTTTGTGAGTTTCAATGTAAGATAATGGACATGACCTAGCCTTCCTCACAAAATTTTCCAATACCCAAGTCATAATGAGATAACATGTGTCAAATTTGAGATAAGTCATGATTGATTATGATTTACACATCATTGACATGCTTACCATTTTGATTTAGTAGGTTATATGTTTGCTTCATTCATATTTCACTTTTATCTTCTTATTTCCTAATTATATGTAAGAATACAACCATTTTTCTTAGGTTTTTCATACTTCCCAATTTGAATTAGTGTGATCAATTAAAGTCCATTCTACCAATTTTGTTTCTCTTTTATAGTTTGCAACATGATTTAGTATGATTTATTGACTTAATTTTTTTGTTTTTATACCATTCATATTCCACATACTATCCATTTTATTACATTATTTTCATACTCCCTAATGTGATGTGTGATTTTGATTGTTTTAAATTGGTACCAATATTTTTCATTGTTTAAAGACTTTTTGACCTCCTATTTACTACTTTTTGGTTTATTATACTTAGTTATTTTTTATTAAATATTTCCCACCATTAAAAAGGGTGTGGTGCATTTTTTTTATTAATTATATTTTTCCAAGTCCTTTTTACCTATTTATTTTTAACCACACATGTGTCTCACATAATGATAGAAAATAAAACACTCTACATATATTTCTCATAACATATACAACAAAATAAAAATACATGTGACATAAATAAATATATCCATGCATAAACAACCACAACTAAAATATAACTCAATGAGACTAAAATCCAATTATCAAAATAATATATCTCTATATATTAGGTGTTTTATACAATGATACAAAATAAAAAAATACATCACTCTAGCTCTACGACTATGCTCCATCATGCCTATCTCATATCCAATCCACACTACCCATAAATGCATAAAAATATTCCCTTTACGTGGTGGACTATAACGTGGTTATCCAAGATCTAAACCCTATTACCTACTGTATAGGTTGTCCACCTAAGCCTACACCTATCCCATCTAGATCATGGTATCTATATATGTAATTCTCTCATGATCTAGGGCCTATTAGGCCTTTATATCTCTTGATTTAACCCCTAATAGTGGTTGTAATCCATCCCTACATGCTTGTAAATGCTTTGTAGCCTCTCCCACCACTCTAAACTAGCCCATTTGAGTTGGGGTAGATGGTACATTAGGATCATCTAGCATGGTGGGGTCATATAATACTGACACCTCATCTAAAATATCATGGTGCATTATCATTACTAGGGATACCCATTTGACCTCCTCTATAATAAGATCTAAAATTTAAAACTAGATATATATTAGATTACATATACATCTCAAAATCTATCTATCTACCTACAATCATATACAACTAGTATTTTATCTCAAACACTAAAAACTATAAACATTTTTTTATAGTCCCAGTATCATAGAGCATGATCTCTTTATTTATATGTCCCATGAATACCTCATTTATGGGTCACCTCCATATCAAATTAAATATATGAGTCAACACCCATTCACACATGGGCCTTTCCTTAGAGCTACCTCTATCGACCAACTCTACCCTGGGCTGATTATCAGATCATCTTGTGTAACCACCCTCATCCATGATCAATCTCACTAATGGAATCTCCTTATGTGGTGTGTTTGAGGTGGTTGCCACTCCTCCTATTTTAATTCCTATTATGGTACCTGTTACACCCCTACATCCACATTTATGCCCTTTCCTCCATTGATTGTAATTTTTTATGCTTGATGAGTCCATGGTCTTACATGCTATAGCTTGATCACTAGTCTCTTGATTAGTTCTCATCTTCCTCTTCCATTTAGATCTCTAAAATTCCATGCCCCAAAATTAGGCACTACTAGAGGAGACACTAGGTGTGAGAGACCAAACTTCCCTAATAAGTGTGTCACTAGCTATATCTCTACCCACTAGGTATAATGATCTATGATTTACACTCAAGTCAAACCTGCTACCATGGTCACTTAATTAGGAAAAACAATATTAATATGTGTGTAGGTATACCAAAAAATCTAACTTCATGTGACTATTTATAGCACTAACATGTTATGGCTTGTGCTATTTAATCTTATCTCTATCTAGTCACCTAAGGTAACCTATCCTTAACCACATGGGGTAACCCAACTAGCTGATGCATTAAAAAAAATCTCATATATCCATGAAATAGGTAATACCATTAGTACCATGGTATTCAAACTTTGGACAACATCCCATACATATCATACATGAATTGGAACCAGATGATAGAACCAAAATCATAGATTACCCTTGATCTAAAATAGACTAGCACAAGGCTACTGCATATAACAATACCTTATTTTCCAACTTTTGACACAACACTCTTGCTATCAAAATTCTAATCAAAACATTTTGAATGTATTGAATCTATGTAATATACACATTGAATAAGTTTACCTTCAGTCTTAGGTAGATCCTATCTAAGCACATTACCCACTTGGCTAGTGCTCGACTCTCTTCCAAATCATCTAGTGTCCCTATGATCACCAATGTAAATCTTATAGGAAATCCAAATAATGCATGGATTTCATTTAGTGTGATACCCATGTCTATGGTATCCTTATCCACCACCTATCAAAACTTATTAGTCAACTATTCCCATGCTCTGAAGAACATGATAACAAGATCACGGACCCAATACAAATAGTCTTTCTCTATCCACATCTTCAAGCACTCTAGTAAATATGGTAGCCAAAATTAATATATCAATCACCAATATCTCCATAACCTTTTTAAAATATCAAATAATAAAGGATGTATTAGATATCCATGTCATTCATAATCAAAATGCATTCTTGAAAATTTCATAAAACTCAACTAGATTGATTTAGTTTATAAATTTTATACCAAATTGACTTATTAAAAAATAAATAATTCCTATACTACATCATGGATACTAAATCAACCCTATCAAATTTTTTACTAGATCAACCTCTATAGTACTGAGTTGACCACCCTTTGACTACTAGTACTAAGTGTTGACCATTTTTACTATAGGCCAAAATTAATCAACCCCTTATAGTCAAAATATTATATAAGGGATTTTTATAATATCATAGGGTATTTTTTAATTCATTTTAAGTCATTTCATATGCCATTCTAGCTTTGGTCATGATCTACCTTAGTCATTATGCCATCTAGTGTCTTAGGGGTCATTTTAAAGTCATATATATAAGTGCTACGTTTTTATGGTGTCTAAATAGTTAGGGTCATGGAGAGAGTTTGTACAAGCCTCAAGAAGTTAATTTTATATTTCAAAGATCAAGAAGTATTTTAAGAATAAGCTTTGTAAAGCTAGACCATCATCAGGACATCATGAAGAATCTAACTGGATAACTCACTTATGTAATTTATGAATATGTTTAGAAATCCTTGTGTGACCATCCAACCATGAAAAACCAATGTCCTTAGTACCAAGATAATTTTATATAAGTTTCATATATCGATGAGTCTTCTATATCAAGATCTCATCCTTCAAATTTTAGCTTGCCAAGTTTAAAGGGCTAGGTTATCCCACACTTCACATGGAAACACACTAGTCAAGTTGTTTATACATTTTGTAAATGTGCCTCAAAATTATTCATGAGATAAAATATTATAATTACATGGATTTATTCATGAAATTAACATGCTATTGAAGTTTCATGTATGGATTAGATTTTTAGCTCAAGTTATAGAGCTTTAAAGATGGAATTGTAACATAAGACATTTGAACTAACATCAAAATCAAGCCTCAATAAATAGTTATTTAGGTTCAAATGATTAGTGATAGGAACATGGATGCCCTAAAAATTACATAGATCAACTTACTTGAATACTTTGTAAACACACTTAGAAATATCCTAGAACTAGTGGATTAAGTGGGCATAATCCTTTTAGTATCAAGAACATCTCCTACAAATTTGGTGCCTCCACAAACTTTTTGCATCAGGATCTAAGATTTAAAAGTTATTTAAAAAATGGGATACATTCAAGTAGACATTAAATTTAATCTATGGAAAAAAAGCATTAAAGTCTCAAATTTGATATTCATGCGAACGTCAATGATGGTCATGTAGATGTCAAATGATGATCGTGTAAATGTCAAATTTAAACTATGGTAAATATTCATTTGTTTTCAAATATAGGAAAATCTGATGGTTTGCATTGCATCATACATATTTATCTGATGGTTTATGATGATTCAAAAGGTCAAGAATCTCAAAAGGCCACCATGTGGTATAAGTGCATGAAATGGGCACACTAATAGCAAAACTTGAGTACAAATGAAGGATTACTAAGTGGCACCGAATTGAATAGAGTTTATATGTGAAGGATAGATCTAAGGGATAAAGATAAAACATACCATGGAGATTAGATTGTGTGAGGAAATGTTAATTAATCAATGATCTAAGTCATAGTAAATAACTAATTAAATAAAGGTGAGCCTAGGACTTTTGACAAAAGTTGATAAAGCCATTTTTGACCAAGGTAAATAGGTATTATAGGGTCATCTTGCCACCATTAAATATCACTCAAACACCATTAAAGGGACACATTAATGTAGTTAGGTTAAAGGACATAAAGGGACTACCATTAAATCTTAATATAGACCTATGGCTTGAGGGTTTACATCATGTAGGGTTCATTTTATGATTGTGTTCACCATTGTTAAATGAAGGATATTTGCATATGGTGATTTCTTAGTTCATATAAGGATAATAGATCTATGTGGACCTAGTTGGATCTAGAAAAGGGGCTATGTATTAAATTATTTCTCATCATTATCACTATAGGAAAACTAATAGTTTGAGATTGGTTTTCCATCTATAGTGGGCCTATGGACATAAGGATGAGTTCAATCATGATCTAGTTTTAACAAGAGCTAGCATTCCCAAGGATGCCATAAAGGCATACATGTAGACTCTAACAATTTCATTACTAGAACTAGCTTCATGAAAGGGACCCATCTCTCCACTTTTTCATGTCACAATAAACCAGTTAGGAGCAGATAACAATAAGAAAAAATTTTAACAGATGGATCTAATCATTGTAACTAAATTAATGCCAAAACTTATCTTGAAACAACTTTATCCCACCATTTCAACCATCAAGTAACCTCAATGAAGGAATAATATAACTATGTAATGGACTGAAGTGACCTAGATCAATCAGAGAGCTTGAATGAGCATAATTTTAGAAGCAATTATAAATATATTTCAAATGAAGTTGAACTCATTTTATTCCTCTTTGGATTTATATTTTCCCACTTCTCTCTCAAGTGTTATAAGTATCTACCATTTTGTCATTTCTAATATAATTCCAATCCATATATGGTGAAGCCCTACTAGAATGATGTCATATTTTACCTTTGAACATTAATTCAAATATAATTTTGAGTTTTTGAATAATTTTCTAAGTGTGAAAGTGATGTATGGTGATGCAAAGTGATAATTATCTATCCTTTATTCCCTTATCTTTTCAATTTTATGCAAATATTTGCTTTTCTAATAGGTCATATGAAGTATTGTCAAGTGTATGAGCCTATCTTTTAAGTTTACAATTAGCCTTAGTTTTTAGAACTAGCCTATGGTTCACCTACCTTGGATATCACTCATTCCTCTCACCTCCATATTGAAATACTCATGTTAGAGTCCATAAGACTTGGAAGTTAGTTTACGTGTCTTGTTTCCTAGTGCAATAAATTATGATGTTCATATGGAAGACATCTTGGTGTATCACCCCCTTAGATTAGGTTCATTTCATGTAAATTATAACTCTTTTCCCCATAAGCAACTAGTTGACTAGATGTAAGCATTTCAATATACTTTCAGGGAGCTAGCCCTTAAATCTAGAGGCTCACTTCCATTATAGGTACACCCACATACCTATAAGTGTTCCATGTTGCCCAAATTTGGAAGAGGATTGAACACCCTATTATAGGGTGCAATATTTGGTGTCAACAATTTTGACATGCAAGGTGAGACTAGGTCCAAGAGAGTGGAAAGATTGTTGGTGTGTATTTTCTCTATCAACTTTTGGAAGAAAGAAACATATCACCAACGGTGAATCCAAATGATAAATTCTAGTTGTAAGTAGTATAGGTATCTTTATTTGAATTTTTGATCAATTTTTATATCTCATTTGATACATGTGGTTTATATGAATATCCATGGTAAGTACTCCTACAATGAACCTCCTTATCAGCCTTGTTATGAACCATAGTATATTCCCCAACAATCTTATCAAAATGTCTATTAGTTTTATGAGACATGGTATCCCTATAGTCCTCCATTTACCTCTCTATATGGACACCATGTTATTGGATAGCTCTATGAGGAAGGCTACCAAGATAACTATCAATAAATGCCTCCCTCTCAATACTAATATGACCCTTATCAACCATAACATGATGCCTATGAACCTCAAGAGTACTCTTATGAGTCTTTCCATGAAGAATCATATGTTTACATGAATTTTACACAAAGGTATTATAATACAAGATATAGATTCTTGTAGACTAGAATGCAACAAGTTGAAGTTGGTTTTGATCCACATCATTGCCCTCCTCCTCCATTTTTCACATCTTATATAATGTCTTTGTTGGAATCTATACCATATTTACTAGTTAATTAAGACAAAATGATAACATGGGATGATGAGTATGGTGTAGTCCCCAATCATCTCATGGAATGGTTGAGAGGTGCTACAAAAAATTATATTCATAAGTTGGATACATTTGAATAAATAGAAGGAAATCAATGGGAGGTCAAAAAATAAATAAACTTGGCAAAGAGGTACCTTCAATGCTTAGTAGATAAGTTAAGTGTGTTTGAGGATAAATAGATCATAATTGAACATATTGCTATTGAATAAACTCAAGGATACTATTGGCAAGATGTAACTCCTACTTAAGTAGATGTTTTTACTTCTAATCAGCCCAAAAAATCACTTCTCCATGAGATTACTAATGATTTCCTATATCCAAAATCCACTCACAACCCCTCTCCTACCCTTCACACTCCATATCTAATTCATAAACATTCCACTAAATCTCATATTCTAGCTCCTTCAAATGAGCTCATTTTGAGAGAAGAAAGTGAAGAGGAGAAAATCCAAGCCAAGTTTGACCAAGATAATGTCATGAGTGACTATGAGGAATAAATCACCATAGGCACTCCCTTTAGTGAATAAAAGGGAAATCCTACCTCTTTAAATAAACAAAAACATATTGAAAAATATTTTGTATCTATCTATGATGAATGTGGCCAACACTTGAAGAAAAAAGTATTTAAAGAAGACTCCATATATAATCATGGAGTTGTGGATGACCATCTCAAGAATAAAGTGGAGTTTACTATCAAGGAGGAAGTTCAAGTCATGCCTCAAGAATTTTAAGTCTTAAAAAAGTCTCATGAGACCAATGTAATGGCTCTTGAAGATGATATTCATGAGGTAGATGAAAATTACTTGTGGCAAAAGTTTGATTTCATATGTCATGAGTTTGATCAGTTTAGTAAGGTTACTCCTCCTCCGAAGAAGTCTACATAGGATTTGAATAATTAATCTAATAATAATTTTGATGATTATCTTAATAATCATGGAGAAAGGTCTCATGTTATGAATGAAGAGGAACTATGTCAAAATCCCATGCCATATGCAAATATTTTGACAAGTTGGGTAAGTCTCTTTTTTCTCCAAGAGATTCTATGTCGACAAGGTTAATAATGATACTAAGGATCATGTTAACAAGTATTACATCAATCATAAAGATGAAGGTAATTTTACTGATCAAGAATTTTCTATCATAAAGCAATATAATGTTGATAGTGTCTAAGAGATTATAGACATGAAAAGTGATGGCAAGGTGGAATTCATTGCACCTCAGGAATAGCCAAGAGACCCACCTGATATTGAGCCATATCTAGATATATTAGAACATGGTGAAGGAAATATTGATGCTCATAAACATGAAGTACATTATGTCAAGGAGGAGAGCAAGGCTAAGAGGACTATCATATATTCAAACTTTCACATTAAAAGTCAAGTACATGAGAAGGTATGTCTCATTGAACCACCATTAGAGATCATAGTTGAGGATCCATATGAGATAATTGAGGCTATTTGGATGTAACAAGAGGTCATTTCCATATCTAGCATATTTTTATCTACTTGGTTCTCATTGAACATCATCCCAATGAACTTAGCAAACACCATGAAGAATATGGAGGCATCAATGTCAAGGATCAAAAGGGTACATCTCTCATTCAAACCTTCATGTCATAAATTAAGAGAGGTCTCAAAATTCCCTTTTTATCTTGGAGGAATTTTTCATCTCAAGTTAGTAGTGCTTGAGTCAATTTGTTTAGTTGTGTGTGTTATGTTCCCTAAGTGCTCATGAAGTAAAAGAGTGTTTTTTCTTAGGTTTCTTGTCTTGTGTATTACTTATCTTTCCTTATGTTTTGTGTGTTATTCAAGGAAATATTTATGTAAAAACTATTGTACATGTGAATCCATATCCCAATGGATGGGATTAATTAATTGGTCATGGCATAACAAACATGCCACCCTTGGGAAATAACCAATAATGGTGACCATTTTTAGGATAGGCCAAAATGGGTCAACCCTCTATAGTCATAATATTGTATAGGGGATTGTTATAAAGTAATAGGGTATGTTTTAGTTCATTTGATGTCATTTCATATACCATTCTAGTTTTGGTCATGGTCTAGCTTAGTCCTTATGATATTTGTTATATTAGGGGTCATTTTAGAGTCATATATGCAAGTGATAGGTTTTATGTTGTCCAAATAGTTAGTTTGATGGAGATAGTTTGAACATGCCTCAATAAGTTCATTCAAGTTTTCAAAGATCAAGCATTATTTTAGGAATATGTTTTGTGAATCCAAATCCTCATTAGGACATCATGAAGAACTAGACTGGACAACTCACTAATGTAATTTATAAATATGCTTAAAAATACTTGCATGACCTTCAAACCAAACATGATCAATGTCATTAGTGCCAAGATAATTTTCTATAATTTTTATGTCTTGATGAGTCTTCTATCATGAGATCTAATCCTTCAAAGTTCAACTTGTTAAATCTAAATGGCCAAGTCATCCTACTCATCACATGGAAACACATTGTTTAAATTGTTTGTGAATTTTATAAATAAACCTCAAAATGTATTATGATCTAAAATATTGTAGTGCCATGGAGTTCTCCATGGAAAGCACATGTTTTATAAGCTTCATGTCCATGCAAGATTTTTAGCTCAAGTTATGGAGCTTCAAAGATGGACTTACAACATAAGACATTAATGCTAACATCAAATTCAAGCCTAAAAAAATAGAAATTTAGGTTCAAATGATTAGTGATATGTACATAAACATCATGAAAATCACATGGATCATATCACTTGAACACTTTGTAAACACACTTACAAAGCTCCCAAAGCCAACGAATCAAGTGGTCATAATCCTTTTAGTATGAATAAAATCTCCTACAAATTTGTTGCTTCCATGACCTTTTTAATTCCATATAAAATATTTAAAAGTTAGTCAAAAAGTGGGAGATGTTCACATAGATGTTGACTTTAATCTATGTAAAAAACCATTAGGGTCTCAAGTTTAATAGTCATGTAGAAGTCAATGATGGTCATCTAGACATCAAATGATCATCACATAGACATCAAATTTAGACCATGGTAAATAGCTATTTATTTTCAAATCCAGGCATATCCAATGATCCATGTTGCATTATAAATATTTACCTAATGATACAAGATGAGCTAAAAGGTCAAGGAGCTTGAGAGGCCATCAAATGGCATAAACACATAATGTGGGTAGATTGATAGTGAATCTTGAGTAAAAATGCAAGACTACCATGTGACACTAGCTCAGATAGAGCTAATAGGTCAAGGATAGATCCAAGCGCTCATGTTAAATCATACCATGGAGATCAGATGGTGCAAGGAAAGGTTAATGAGTCAATGATTTAAGTCATAGTTGATAGCCAATTAATTAAAGGTGAACCCAAGACTTTTTATGGAAGTTGAAAAAGCCATTTTTAACCAAGGAAAATATGTATTATAGGTTCATCCTAATACCATTAAATATTGATTAAATGCCACTAAATGGACATATTGATGTAGTCTAGTTAAAGGACATAAAGGGAGTACCATTGAAGCTTAATATGGACCTCTAGTTTGAGGATTTACATCATGTAGTGCTCTTTTGTGACTGTGTTCACCATTGTTAAAAGAAGGATCCATATATATGGAAAGTTCTTGGTTCCTACAAGGATAGAATGGATCTACATGTACCTAATTGGATCTAAAAAAGGGTCCATGTAATCTATAGGTCTACATCAATATAAATATAGGAAAACCAATAGTATGATATTAGTTTTCCATCTATAGTGGACCTATGGACATGGGGATGAGTTTGAGCATGATACTATATGATTAAGAGATAGAATTATAAAGGATGCAATGAAGGCATACACATAGAATCAAATGGATTCAACACTTGAATAAAGTGCATGAAAGGGACCATTCTCTCCACTTTTTCATACCACAATAAACCAGTTAGGAGTAGTTAATAACAAGATCAAATTCTAATGGATGGATCTAATCATTATAACTACATTAATGCTATAACTTAGCGTGAAACAACTTGATCCTACTATTACAACTATCAGGGAGTCTCAATGAAGGAATAATGTAACTATGCAATGGACTGAAGTGACTTCGATCAATTAGGGAGCTTGAATGAGCATTATTGTAGAAGAAGTTGTAACTATGGTTCAAATGAAGTTGAACTCATTTGATTCTCCTTTGGACTTTTCTTTTCCCACTTATCTCTCAAGTGCTATAAGTATCTACCATTTTAGCCTTTTTAATCTAATTCCAATCCATGTATGGCTAATCCCTACTAGAATTATGTCATATTTTTCCTTTGAACATTAATACAAATCTAATTTTGAGTTCTTTAACAATTGTCTAAGTGTGCAAGTGATGTATAGCGATGTAAAGTGATATTTAATCTATCCTTTCTTCCCTTATCCTTTCATGTTTGTGTAAAGAGTTCTTATTATAACATGTCATATGAAGTGTTTTCGATTATATGAGCTTATATTTTAAGTGTATGATGAGCCTTAGTATCTACAACTAGCTTATGGTCCACTTACCTTAGATAGGTCTCATGCATATCACCTCCATATTGAAATACTCATGTTAGAATCCATATGACTTGGAAGTTAGTTTTTGTTCCTTGTTTCCTAGGACAAGAAAGTATGATGGTCATATGGAAGACATCTTGGTTTATCACCCCCTTAGATTAGGCTTATTTCATGCAACTTATAACTCTTTTCCCCATAAGTAACTAGTTGATAAAGTGTGATCATTTCAAGATAAATCTAGGGAGCTAGCCCTTAAATCTAGAGGCTTATTTTCATTATAGGTACACCTACATACCTGAAAGTGTTCCCATGTTTCCCAAATATATAAGAGGCTTGAACACCCTCTTCTATGGTGCAAGATTTGGTGACAACACTAATTCAACCCCATTCATACCTTATACAACTAATTTATCTACTTCATAAATGACTAATTTGGAATAATAGTACTAATTTTACCCCCTTCCTTAACCAATTAAGTTAGACAACTACTACTAAGTTGGGTTATTGGTTTTTTTAATCTTCTATACACTATGTCAACCTAGTGATTCTATTAATCAACATCCAGTACTTTTTGACCAATTTCCATAAATATCTTGGGAGTTTATTTGTTTGACTCCTTCCTACTCACTACCTTATTTGACCCCTTATGTGCCCAAAAATTTCATAGGGTTCATTCTAGTTCCTAGATTTTACCTACTAGTCAATTTTCTATAATTCACTCAATTTCAAAAAAGAAATCAAAAGTTTTAAATTTTTAGTTGCTTATCCATATTGCACTCATTATGGCCATTATACATTCTCCTGATATCAATTGTCATCTCCTCACCATGATATCTCTCTAGGATCTCATTAGGTCTATCAAAGCTCTATTTCCTTATAATAGTAAAAATACCAAATGAATTAGTTTTCACCCTATTTATATTTACTATTCAAAATTATTTACCCTTCAAATATTTACCATCATATTTCTTATTTTGATCATATATTTGTCTCTACTAAATCTTTGTCCAAATCATAAAATGCTATGAAATCCTGACATCATATAGAATCTTTTAAAAAAATTATATGTCCATGTTACATTTTTTTTTTTTTCTCTCTTTTTTATAATCTCTACAAGTTTGCATAATGTTATCTCCATTAGATGCCTTGACATTTTCTTGACTATCTTTTTTTATCTACAACACTAAGGTAAGTAAAGGTATTTGTTTTTCAATTTTGTCCTTTCATTTATCTTATTTTCTCCTTACTTCATGTTATCAGTGTTAATTGTTATTATTTTATTTTCCTAAAGCACCATACCATGTTGAACCTATGTGACATGTGATGAGCTTTGAATGGGACATATATATACACATAATAATTTTAAAATTTATCAATTATTGATTCTCTCTATCTTTTAGTAACATGTCAAATCTCAATATCTATGAGTGCACTCCCTAAGGGGTACACCAAGAAAGGGGTCGATAGACCATTGGTGATTCAAATGATTGGTATCCCTTATTTACAATTGTTATCTACACACTCATCTCCTAAAACTATTCCCCTGATATTTTCCTTCGATTTTGCACCCTCCTCTAGTCATTTACCACATTCAATATCCCTTCCCTATCCTAAAACTCTTTTTGATACTTTATGTTACATAGTTGGCTCCATCAACCTTATACTATTATTGGTAAAAATTATTAGGGTCTAGGTCATCCCCTAGCTAACCTAGTACATGACCTAATTTGTTTTTTTCAATAACGATACTAGGTCTAGTGGGTCAAACTTATCAGCTTAAACTTTTAAAAAGGATTAGGGTTAGATCCACCTATATAAACACATTAATTTTTTCCATTATAAGAGAAGAGAAAAATAAGTAAGATATATTTTGCATTTGCTTATACACCATTCTATTTGAGGAGCAAGCTTAGGGTTTCATACTTTCTTTGGAGATATGGATCTTGTCTTATGGAGAAGTATTTTATATGCATTGATAGGTTGTGTATCCTAGATATGATTTATACTTGTCATCCTTACATGCCATAATAACATTTTGAAAATAAAATTAACCAAGGGAGTGATTGAAGCTCAACATGTTCATCTTCAAAGGTAAGTATTCCTAACTTTTTAATTCCTGTGTAAGAGTAGATAGATATGTATTTTCACTTCTCTTCTATACATTAGGATTTTTTATACATTTACATGAGTATATGTCTTCTATGTGTGTTGAATTTTATGTTTACTAGCCACAATTTGTGCCAAAAGTTTTATTGAGCACTATATTAGACTTATAATTTACTTTTTATTAGTTTACTGAATATGAAAACATAATACATAGTTAGGGTTATCACATAATTTTGCTTGGCTGGAGGATTTGGAACAGTCCCTAGTGATATTATTATGGTAAGAGATCCTTGGATAGGTATAATGGATCCATCTTAGTTATGACCTCAAATATATAATGTATCCCCAATAAAAAGTGTAAGTAGTATTTATCTTCTCTGAGATAGGATTCATTTATAAATCTATTGTATTTCCCATTGCATACATATAGAGTTGATCCAATAGTTTGAAAATGAATATTGAAAATCTATAAGCATTAGTGCATGTTGGTTCACCATAATGTATGAAAGTGAAAGTAAAGTTGATATACAAATCAATCTTAACTCAAAGAAGATAAATCACCTAACTATACTACTATCAATACTTAGATAATCAGGGTCATAAACAATATGGATAAGCTAATCCTACATAAGGGGTATATTATCATATAATATGGATAGAGAGGGTTTTAAATCCTCTATACAATCAAAAATACATAATAATCCTTGCTAGGTATTAATATTTAATGTGATAATAAAGTAAAGTAAATTTAGTCTAGTGCTCACTAAATCTTGTGGCACAAATGGGGGATAAACATAAATAATAAACATTCAAATTAAAAATCTACTCAAGTTAATGTATATGTAATAGTAAGTAAGGGGAGCTAATACATTAATTAGCCATTATACATGAAAATATATCTTATAAAATATTAGAGTAAGAGTTAGGAATATTTACCTTGAAGATGAACTCATCAAGCCTATACCTCTTCATTCATAAATGGTTCTTTAGAAGAGGTTTTTATGTATTGTTGAATAAAATAAGGATGGTCAATAGACTATAGCCTATCCAAGGACCTCCTACTGAATCTCAAGCCTTCACAAGACAATGTTTCTCCTCTAAGAAGAATGAAACCCTATGAAATAATTTCTTAAGGAGAATCATAGAAAAGTAAATAAATAAGTGAAAATGATTGATTTTCTCTATTATAAATAGGGTGAAATATGTACATATATAGCTTGATTTGACCCTAATCCCTTCCAAAAATTTTAGTCAACATAATCAGCCTAGGTGACCTAGTTTCCTATAAAATAGAACCATTAGGCATTGAACTAAGTTGGCTTAGCCTGACTTAGTCCTATACATGCACTATTTATAGAACTATGTTGACCCATTATAATGAATTTGGTAAAGTGGTAAGAATGGGTTTTGGCTTAGGCAATGGCTATTTGAGGTGGCGAATTATTTGGATAAGAATGTTATAGAGGTGTCAATGCTTAGGGAAACATATAATAGGGTTTTTTATTAGTTTTAGGTTGAGGTATAGGGAAAAATAATATTTTGAAGCACCAAAGGCATGCCCACTCCATTCCTAATTCACTCTTTAACGTGTACACTAAGAGAGAATGGGACTTGGTGGGTTCTTGAAATAGATAAATCATTTTTAATTGATAAAGTTTAAAAATATTTTGTGTATATATTATGCAAACTTCATTAGAAGAATTCAAATATATTTTGGCTACATTTTCAATGTTAATGTATAGAGCTACAAATGATAGTATTATTATTTTTAAATCATACTATTTATATCAAGTTCTCCTAAAACATAGTTGTGAATATTATGGACAAGATTGGATACCATAATGAATATATTTATAACTACATAAGAAATTATAACCAACAACAACTAATTATACCACATGTAGACTTATGCTAACACTCTTCCACTAGTTGTAACCTTCAAACATGGAAGGAAATTGCAATCTTTTTTATTTCAATAAACAAGATTATACTCAGTCATAATCTTTTTAGGAAGTTACTCAATTTTCATTAACTATTGTTAAACCATTATGATATATAAATAATTTCTTATTGCTAATTTAAAACTAGATATATCATGGATTTCATAATAAGTTGTTAACAGTTATCAAGAATTTCCATATTTTATGCATTTTTTGAGAGTTAATGAAGAATTTATTACATGTCAATTGTATAAATCTAGTGTTTATCTAAATCCTATTCCAAGTAAAAATAATGTCCCACTCAACCAAGGAGGTAGGATCTTTTATGGTAATTTTATATTTATATATTTGAGTATTTGATCTTTAATTTTAATCAAAGTGTTATGTGACATATTTCAACTTGTAGGTCTATGTGTTTAGTACATGTGTGTTTTAATATAGTTTACTTTCATTTATTTAGATTTACAAGAATTTACTTTTAGATTTATTTATTTTCAAAGCAATTCCTATTTCTATAATTTAGGTCAATAACATGTTTCCTTTTAAAGAATTTAAATTATAAAAAGTGTGTTTCCTTTAAATCATTTTCAATTCTAATAAAGAGTGTTTTCCTTCCAAATAATTTAAATTTATCAAGAGTGTTTACTCTTACAAGTAATAAAATAGTTTGTAATTAAAGTAATTAGATTAGATCCTTATGAGAAAATGATCTAAAACTCCCCCTAAATAGACATTTTTATTCATTATTTTAATTACCTTATTATTGAATGTCATTGGACACAAAAACTAGTATGATATGACATCAACTAAATTTAATTGATTAAACAATAGGATTGACAAACCCATCATTCCCTATAATGAAAGTGGTATCCCATTAAAATTAAATAATTTAGTAAAATAACTATGGGCCATTAAATCACTATATTCATATCTACCTAATTGTTGATGCACTTGCATACATTTAAATCATATTTCAGATAAGGCTAGAAAAATATATAAAATCTCATTACCATAATTACCAATGAACAATGCTAGTGTATTGCACCCTGCTCAAAAATATCTAGTCCCTCCAAAAATTCAAAATACCAAATCCCATTACTATAATAATAATTAGGGAGGGTATAGAGGAGAAAGCCAAGGTAACTAAAGAAGAGGACACCATAGAAGGGTTGATTACAAAGGTAGAAGAATATATATTCAGAATTATAACCAGGGGTACAATCAAGAGAGACCCCAACCAATGTGTAACAAATATGGAAAGTTCGGGCATATTGATAAAAAATATAATGAAGAACCATAAATAGAGTGTGGATTTTTCATGAAAAAGGTACACATGATTCATTTTCATGCCCCAAAGTGGTGCAATTATACAAAATTAAAAGAATAAAAATAGAAGAATTGGTATAATATCCCTCAGGAAAGGGGCTAAACATCCCTAAAAGTTTTTAAAAGCATGTGATATGAAAGGGTGATGCAATTAATTTCACTGTGGAAAGGAGGAAGAGAAAAAAAATAGAACTGGGAATCACATCCCAAAGAATCATAATGTTAGAACAAATTTGATAGTATCAAGCAAAAATAAGAGAATAAAAAGAAGGGTCGTGAAATAAGGCTCTCCATATCATGAATTATGATGCACAACCATGAGTAGTGGTAACCACTAGAAGTGGAAAAAAGATAGGGAATTGTAAAAAAGTAACCATTGACTTTAATAAAGATTCAAACACCAAGGTATAAGGTGATAAACTTAATATCTAAAAATATGATTACATTGTAAAACAAATGAGTAGATTAATAAATAAAAAAATAAGAGAAAGATCATCATAAATTAACTTATTTTGATGAAGATGAGGTAGGGAAACTTAAAATGATAATGAAATTATTAAATCAAAAATACCTATAACTAAGCTCACTCATTTTTCTAAATATTGGAACAAAAAAAGGAGATAATTTTATGTGCAGAGAGTATAAAAAATCAAAATAAAATATAAAATAATGTATTTAGAACAAACTATAAATGGAAAAAAATTCCATTCTCTTGAACATCAAAATAAATGGTTAGTAAATAAATAAAACACTCTTAGACCTTGGTGTAGATACAAATGTATTACCATGTATCACATGGTATTTTTTTTGGAAACCATAGTTGCATATAGTGGCATATGATATTGTCATAGCTGAAGATACTCTACACTCATTTGTTGGGAAGCTATCATATATTTAAGTTGATTTTGTGAAGATAAATAAGAAAGTATATTTTGAGGTAATTGATATGTATGATATCAGTTGTCCTAAATTGTTTAAGCTATAATGGTTTGTTGATTTTAATGGATCCTTATAATATGAAGATGAGGAAATAACATTTTAAAGGAAGGGTTTGGTAGTCCATTTCTAGTTAAAATAGGGATGGTAGAAACATGGTCAAAATAACTATGGCTAAAAGATAGAAGGTGAATTTGATGACCTCGCTTGGGTGTACACATTTAAGAAAATTATAAGAATAAATGAATACCTAGAACCTAATGATGAGGTGGAATTGATAGTGGAAGAAGGAAAAAAACATTTATAAGATTAAATTGAAGCTTTTATGTATGGTTATCTAGAAAATATAGTGAATAAAGTATGTTGCATAAAAAACACCATGAAAAGGGAAAATCACCACCCCACTAGAAAGTTCGGTACCATGAAGAATAAGGGCTCACTATATATAATAAGAATCACATAATAAAATATCTATGTTGGTATTTGGCTATTTGATTATTATTTACATTAAATGATGAAAGTATTTATGTAAGAATAAATATAGATGAAAGAAATTGATGACACACTCACTATTACTATAGTAATATGGTGGCACACCCATAAATTAACCATTCACCCTTGTAAAAATTTCTACATATTCATCATAATAATATTTTTAAGATAGAAAATATACTTTTTATAGATAAGAAGTTATGCAGGATAAACCTATTGATAATTTTTCCTATTTTTGAAGTTTGGCATTGATGTTGTCATTAATGTCAAAGGTTCTTAAGAAAGGCGTTCATGAGATCATTAAAGAATGTTCTTATTTTATATAATAATTTAGAGGTATTACATTGTTTTAATAGTATGTAATTTATGTGATCAATATGTATAAGCATCAAATAGAGTTTCAAATCCATTTGTTATGTTGCAAGTACTTGAGAAGCCTAGTCCTAGCACTAGTCATGGTATGTAAACTCTTAGGTGAGAATGTTTGAGCATGTTATATTGGTAATATAAGTTCACATAGGCATGAGTGCTTTTATAAATTTGATTGATCATGTATATGAGGCATTAGATAACTCATGTAAGTCTCAAGGTGAACCTATAGGGGTAGGTCCTATAGACCTAGTATGCAATTAGACCACTTATAGACCTTTCATAGCATAATGAGGCATCATGATCTACTGTCAAGGAATATGAAGGATGTTTGAAATTATTTGAGCATGTATTATTTTTTGTTATCATGTGAGGTAGAGAGCACATGGAAAGAGGCATGAAGTTCTGTTTTAAGGCCTAATATGATTTGTAGGTCAAGGTCTAGAGAGCAAAGAGAGAGAGAGAGAGAGAGAGAGTGGCATAATGAGGGTTAATGATCAGATTTAATTTTTTTTAAGCTTATATGAGCATTTAAATATGTTTATATGTTTATTTAATAGTTTACGTAAGGTTTAAGGTCATGATTTTCAAGATAAGGCATGAAAAGTGGTTTTGAGGTCTCTTGTGTGTAAAAAATGAAGGGTTATCAACCTAAGAAGGAATTTCATGTGTTAATTAACATGTGTAACCCATGAATGGGAAAATAATATATTCATGTTAGATTGGAAAGTGTCCTATCTCCAAGTTTTAGGCATTGGTTTTGGAAATGAGCAGCATGTTAACACCCAAAATACTATTAACCCTTTATAAAACCCTAACAATGACCCGATGTGAAATATATTGTTAAAAATATAATATAATGGTATAAAATGAATATAAAAACTAATTTAAATATATTAATCTCTCCCAGGAATATCTAGGTGTGATTAGTTTATTAGGTGTGTGAGTAGACCCTACAAGAAAGTGCTAATTTCTTAAAGATTTATTATAGCAATCAGATTTGACCAAGTAAAAGTATGAAAATAATATTATGGATAAGTTTGATAATTATATTTAATTTAAATTGTGGTTTATATATATTTTAAAATCCTCAAGTTTTCTAAATTGGTCATCTAAGTTGACTAGTCACTAGTAAGCCTAATGTTGAAAATAGTGAGAAACCCAGGCAGTAGTGAGAATATGATTTGGGATGTGTTATAATGGAATAGGGATGAAAAAAAGTACATGAATAAAATTTAAAATAATTTTAATACATTTTAATATTGGATATAATATTTTTAAGTCAATGGATATGATGAAAATATTGCTCATAAGTTGACCTATCTAGTTCAGATGAGACAGTGAGGTACAAGTTTATGAGATTGGTCTACAAGACCAATATTTCCATTTGAACATATTATATTTATACCTAATAATGGTATAATTATCACATTATATGATACAAATTCATTATTATTCTTTCAAAGTGGTCATATAGGTGTTGAAGGTCAAAATTAACATGACTAGTCTTTAAGGAAAACTAAAAGTTTTAAGTAAGTTGCAGGAGTATTTTTGAGTCATTTTTAACTATATGATGAAGTATAATGAACTTGGTGAAGTTTTTAATGTATTTAATGTTATATTTCCATTATTATTTATAAAATTTGTATTTTATCTTTAATATTTCTTGATAAACTTTCTAGTTATGCACAAGCATAATTGTGAACATTACTAATGGCATGCTTAAAGTGGTGGTTGAAGATAAAAGGTATCATGAACCTAATATGAGTTTAATAGGGTTATATTTGAGTAAAATATGAAAATTTTACTACCATTTATTAAATTTTAAAGTGTTCCATGAAGATCAAAGGGTAGCGTGTGCTAGTCAAGGTCTAATTGAATTAGGTCTCCTCAAGGCCTAAAAGAGGTTTTGGCCCTATATGCTATGACCAACCTATTGTAATATTTTATTAATATTTTTGGAATGTAATAATACTTATTTTATGTAAAATATAATTTTTAATTTGTGTATATATTACTAATAGGTGTATGAGTAAGAGCCTAGTATAGGAACAAGGCCTAATATGCCTAATTGATTAGTTAGAGCATGAGAGAGTTGAAGTGAACTATATAATAATTTTAGGAGTGTAAGGAGGTATTTTAGATCATAATAAGGGTAAAAATAAATTATTATGAATATATAATAGGGTTATTGTGTATAAAAATCAAGGTAAGATGAGCTAATCAATTCAAGAAGAGGGCTAGTTGAGCGAAGATGTCTAAAAGGCAATTTGAGAGGGATAAGAGAGTGAAGAGATGGTCATCAAAAGTTTTTTGAGAAACAATTTGATTTTAAGGTTAAAAAATCAATCATGTTTCTAATATTGTGCTAAGTCATCTAGGTGGTTGGTGTCTCCTTACAAATGGGTTGTTGTTAAAGCCTAGCTGGGTTGGTGTTTAGCTAGGTGGGGTTAGTACTCCATGTGAATTTGGTGCTTCAATAAATTTGATATTTTAACTTATATGACTATATTTCATTTTTATATATAAGTGAATTTTATTCCCCTTGAGGTTTTCCCACTCATATTTATGTTTCTTATGTTATGTTCATGTGAATGACTCTTTATCCATTACTATATCTTTGTACTGATTTGATGGCTCAAGGACTGTTGAAGTGCATGTGAAAGAAAGTTTTAAGAGACTAATTCACCTCCCTCTCAATAATTATGTTTAAAATAACTTTTATATGAGATTTTTCCTTTGAGATAAGCCTATAAACTTCAAGGTGATCTTAAGATGCATAAGACGTCTTGTGATTAATAGGAAGAAGATAACATGCATGATGAAGTTTACTATGATAGTAAAGAAAGAGAGGATAAAGTAAACCTTGAAAATGATCTCATAATTTCCCATCATGACTTGAGGCATAAAAATAAGACTATAAAGGATCTCAAGAATTATTTAGAAGGTGTCAACACAAGGTTTAGGTTAAAGGAAGTTGAGTATGACTAGTTGAATATAGAGATAGATTCCTTGAAGTTTGAGCATAAGTAGCTCATAAACAAAATGAGTAAGTTTGAGAGAGAGAGTGTGAGCATTAAAAAAAATTCAAGAGTACCAAAATGAAAATAAAAATTAGGTATACCAATGCAATAAAGGATAAATCATCATGGGACTATGGGAAAAGGATTAATCGATCAAGAAGAAAGTATAAACAAATTATTTATTACATCTATCATAATATAGGACACTTTAGAAGATTATGCTCTAATAGAGTTAGAAGGACATTAAGATTCAAAAATACATATGAATCTCCTATAATTCATGAGAATAATCAAACATTGGTATAAAATCCAAAGTAAGTAAGGACTGGTCATATTAATCTCAAGAGTCAAGATGGACTATTTGCCAAAGAGGAACAAAAAACCAAAGAAGATTATATGCTAGCTCAAACCACCTTTCACATTTAAGATGAGGGAATGAAATGGTATGTAGATATTGGTTTCTTAATCCACATTAAATTAGGTAGAATTAATTTCATCTCATTGAAAAATAATGTTGTAGGAATAATGATGTTTGGAGATAACATAACTACCAATATAGTTGGCAAGTGTTTCTTGAGTTTAGACAATGAGAAGACCAAGACACAAAATGTGTTTTATGTGGAAGGTTTACAAAATAACCTACTTAGTGTAAGTCAAATGTGAAATCAAGGATACACACTAACCTTTCATGACAAAGGGTATGAGATAAGGAGAGCCAAATTAGGAAGGCTAATTACCAATGCTAAGAGGATTGAGAATAATTTATATGTCTTGAATTAGATCAAGAAGGAGAGATGATTCATTGGAAAGATAGATGAAATTTGGCTATGTCACAAAAGGATAGGCCACCTAAAATTTTACAATTTGGTCAATATTATCACTAAAAAGTTTGTGAAGAATATGCCTAAGATCACCAAACCTACAAACCTACTTTAAAAGGTTTGTCAACATGGTAAATAAACTATAATAAGGGTCAAATCCAAGGACTAATCTATTACAAGACCTTTGGAGTTAATACACACTATTATCTATGGGATTATAATAATTCAAAGTTTTGGTCCAATAATTTTTATTACTAATATGGTATTAATGGAATAAGGAGACAATTCAGTAAAATGGGGTGGTGGAAAGGAAGAATAGGATAATTTAAGAGATGGATAGAACTATCTTAAATGAGTATATATTATATTTTTTATATTAGAGAGAGGTAGTACACACTACTATCTACATTTTGAATAAATGATAGATCAGTAATAATGTCAACAAGATTCCTTATGAACTATGGAAGGGCAAACCTACTAATGTGAAAAACTTTAGAGTGTTTGGGAGCAAATGTTTCATCAAAAAAGATTATGAATACTTGGTAAAATTTGATTCTAAATCTGATGAAAGCATATTAATAGGATACTCATCAATGATCTTAGCCTTTAAATGTTATAACAAGTGGCTAAAAAAGATAGTGTAAAACACCAATGTAAAGATTGATGAGACAAGGAAATCACACTCACAATCATAGGAAACTTTAGAGATTTTGGAATTCAATAATTAAGAGGAGACTATATAGGTTGATGAGGAAGAATAAGAATTTGAATAGAGATAAGACTCAAAAGGACCCTCAAGATAGATTCAAATAGATCACCCTAAATCTTAAATCATTAGAATCAAGAATATATGTATGCAAATAAGGTGAAGACTGATAAGTAATCTAAATCAAGAGAATATTTCTCTATTATCCAATATTGGACCTAAGAGTCTTAAAAATCAAGAAAAGACAAGTTTTGGATTGGTGCTATGAATGAAGAGTTAGACCAACTCAAGAAGAATGAGACTTGGGAACTAAATCCTAGGCCTAAAAACAAGAATGTCACTGACACAAAATTGGTGTTTAGAAACAAGTTGAATGAAGATGGAGAATTCAATAGTAACAAGTTTACATTGGTATGTAATGTATATTCATAAATTTAATGGGTAGACTTTGAGGAGACCTTTACACCAGTAGAAAGATTGGAGGCCATCATATTTTTCCTATCATATGCAGGATTTAACGGATTCAAGGTATACCAAATGGACGTAAAATCTACCTTTTTGAATGGGAATTTGGAAGAGCAAGTGTACATTTATCAATCTAAGGGGTTTTCACTATCAAATGAAAAAGACTATGTTTGTATATTGAAAAAGGATCTCTATGGTCTAAATCAAACTCCTAGAGCTTGGTATAATAGGTTGGATAGGTATTTGTTGGATCAAAGATTCAAAAAAGGAGTTATAGATATTAATATATACATCAAGATGAATATGACCATTAGTTGATAGTAGTTATCTATGTGGATGACAACATATTTGGTGTAAATAATGAGAACATGACCAAGGATTTTGTAGAGGTGATGAAGAAAGATTTTGAGCTGTCCATTCTATGAGAACTATCTTTTTTTATTGGGTTGTAAATCATTTAATTTAAAAAAGGTATATTCATCTCATAGGCCAAGTACATAAGAGAGATGTTGAACAAGTTTGAGATAGAAGATTACAAGGTATTTAGTAAACCCATGATCATAGGGTGTAAGTTGAGCAAAGAATATGAGTCTTCAAAATTCAATAATATATCATATAGGTAAATGATTGGATGTTTTTTATACACCACATCCTCTAATCTAACATCATGCAAGTAGTAGGTCTTGTGGGAAGGTTTCAAGTAGATCCAAAGGAAAATCATATGTAATCAATCAAAAGAATACTCAGGTATCTCAAGGGGACTATGGATGGATTATGGTATCCATGAACTAAGGAGTTTAATTTGATAGTCTATATAGATTTATATTTGGTAGGAAGTACAGATGACATGAAAAGTATTAGTGGAGGATCTTTCTTCTTAGGTGGGTTCTAGTTTCATGGAAAAGTAAGAATAAACCACTAGTATCATTATCCATTTATGAGGTTGAGTAAATTATATCAAATTCATGTTATAATCAGATCCTATAGATGAGACATACCCTAAAAGACTACAAGGTGCAGTATGATGGTCCTAGCCCTATCTATTATGACAATATAAGTGATATAATAATCTCAAAGAACCCTATCATGCACTCAAGTACTAATAAAATTCCCATTAGGTATCATTTTATAAGAGATTAGGTAAGTGATCAAAGTTTTATACTTGAGTATGTTTCTACATAGGATCAGATTGTATACATCTTGACCAAACCACTTCCAAAGGTAACATTTGAACACCTAAGATAGGAATTGGGTGTAATTCTTTCCCCCATAAATAATTGAATAAGATAAAGTACTTAGGGGGTGCTAATAAGGTTCATTAGCTCCAATAATAGGAGTGTGGTTATAATAAGGTATGCACAAAGATAGGGGAATCATGTTTGTATTATGTCTCATAAACTCATGGTCATGTGTGTTAAGTATTTTGGTTGCAAGCAGTGTGATCCAAGGAGTTAAAGAGATCACTTTGTCAATTATGTCAAAGTGGGAAACAAAAATAATGGGGAGATAAGAATTATCAATATACAATATATTTTTCCATCAATGACAAAGGTGGAGATTGTTGAACATTATTCCTGTTGTTGTCATTAATGTCAAAGGTTTTTAAGAAAGGTGTTCATGACGTTATTAAATAATGTTATTGTTTGATAGCATCATTGAGAGGTATGAAATTTTTTGAGGAGGATTTAATTCATATGATCAAGGTGTATAAGCATCAAAGAGTGTTTCAAGGGTAGTTGTCAAGTTTCAAGTTCTTGAGAAGACTAGTCATGACACCAGTCATGGTATGTAAAGTACTAAGGGAGAAGGTTTGAGGATGGTGGCCTTATGAGATAAGTGCACATAATAATGAGTGGTTTTAATAAATTTTATTAATCATGTATATGATTCATTGGATCACTCATGTGATTCTTAGGGTGAACCTATAAGGGTAGGACCTATAGACCTAGTATGCAACCAAACCATTTCTAGACCATGATTGGCCTAATGAGGCATCATGATCTATTGTCATGGGATATGAAAGATGTTTGAAAATGTATGATCATGTGATATTTTTTGTGATAATGTAAGTGAGTTGGAGAGAACACGGAAAGAGGCATGAAGGTCAATTTCAAGGCCTAATATGATTTATAGGTCAAAATCTAGAGAGCAAAGAGAGAGAGTGTGTGGCCTAATGAGGGATCATGATCAGATTTAAATATGTTTGAGATTATATGAGAATTTACAAAAGTATGATATGTTTATTCAATAATTTTAACAAGGTTTGAGGTCATGGTTTACAAGATAAGTCATGAAAAATAGTTTTGAGGTCTCTCATGTGCATAAAATGAAGGGTTCTCAACTTGAGAAGGACTTTTAGGTGTTTATTGACACATGTAACCTTTTCATGGGACCATAAAATATTAATGGTATATGTTTAATGGTTTTCTCTCAAAGTTATAGGCATTATTTATAGAAATGAGGGGTAGTCCTTTATGAATAATTATTAACACCAAAAATAATTTTAACCCTCTTTAACTCCCTAACAACAACCAAATGTGAAATATCTTATTCAAAACAGCCCAAAATGGTCTAAAATGAATATTAAAAGTATTTGATCATGTATTCAACTCTCTCAAGCATCTCTAGGTTTGACTGGTTTGTTAGGTGTGTGAGTAGACAATATAAAAAAGTGCTAGTTTATTAGAGATTTATTGTATCAGTTAGAGTTAACCAAGTCAAAGTATGAAAATCATTGTATGGATAATTTTGATAAGTTTATTTAATTTCAATGTTTTTATATATATACATCAAAATCCTCAAGTGTGATAAAATGGTCATCTATGTTGACAAGTTGCTAACGGTCCTAATGGTGAAAATAGTGAGAAACCCATGAAGTAGTGAGAAGATGATTAACGATGTGTTATCATGGAATAAGGATGAAACCAAGTGCATAAATAATTTTTTCAATACTTATAATACATGTTAATTTTGGATATAAGTTTTTTAAGTTAGTGGATATGATGAAAATGTTCCTCATAAGTTGACATGTTTGGTTTAGATGAGATAGTGAGGTACAAGTTTATGAGATTAGTCTGCAAGACCAATATTGAAATTTGACCATATTATATTTATACCTAATAATTTTATAATTATCACATAGTATAATTCACATGCACCAAGAGTATTTTAAATTGGACATACAAGTGTTGAAGGTCAAAATCACCATGACGAGTCTTTAAGGAAAATTGGTAGTTATAAGTGAACAAGTTGTAAGATTGTTTTTGAGTCATATTTCCCTATGTAATGAATTATAATTAACTTTATGAATTTTTTTAAGTATTTAAGTTTCTATTTTTATGTTTTATTCCCATGGTTGTTTATCTAATTTGTATTTTATCTTTAATAGTTCAAGATATACTTTTTGGGTGTACATAGGCTAATTATGAACATTACTAATGGCATGCTTCAAGTGGTGGTCAGAGATAAAAGGTGTTATGGAAATGATAGGGTTTTATTAGGGGTATATTTTATTTTCATATTAATTTTTATTTCCATGTATGAATTTTGAAAGTGTTCCAATAAGATCAAAGGGTAATGTGTGTTAATGAAGGCCTAATTGAATTATGTCTCATTAAGGCCTAAAAGAGGTTTTGGACCTATAAGATATCGAAAACATATTTTAATTTTTTATTATTGATTTTTTAATTTCCAAAGACCTATTTTATGGAAAATTTAAGTGGTAATTTGTTTATAGATGATCAAGAGGTGTATGATCAAGAGCCTAGTATAAGAATAAGGCTTAATATGCCTAATTGACTAATTATAACATGAGAGAGTTGAAGTGAAGGATATATTAATTTAAAGAGATAAAGGAGGTATTTGATACCATAATAATGGTATACATAAACTATAATTAATATATAATAGGGTTACTATGTATGAAAATCAAGGTTAGATGACCTAATCAAGTCAAGAAGAGGTCTAGAAGGCAGTTTGAGAAAGATAAGAGAGTGAGGATTTGAATAGATGGAAATAATTATTTGGTTGAGAAATAAGGTGATCTTAAGGTGATCAAATAAATCAAGTTTTTTATTTTTTACCAAGCCATATAAGGGGTTGGTGCCTCTTTGCAAGTGGGTGCTTGTTAAAGGCTAGCTGGGTTGGTGCTTAGCTAGTTGGGGTTGGTGCTCCATGTGAATTTGGTACTGCACTAAATTATATATTTTTAACAATATTATTGTATTAAATTTGAAAATATAAATGTTTTTTCTTCCCCTTTAGGTTTTATAACTCATATGTGTGTTTCTTGTGTTATGCTCATGTCATTGATACTTTATGCATTAGTATATCTTTGTATTACTTTGATTGTTCAAGGAATGTTGAAGAACAGGTGAAATAGATTTTTAAGATAATAATTCACCCTCAAACTCTTATTCATTATTTTTCCAGCAAAACCAACCCAATTATGCATAGGGACACGTGAAAAACCATGGATGGAAAGAGGAGAAATATATAAACACCTATGGGCTAAACTAATTTTATGGACACTACATTTTGTCATAGAAACATTTAGGCTTTAAGTATTGGCAACACCATTTATATTATTTATGAATAATGAGATAATTAAGTACCTAATAAATAAACCAATAATACAATGATGAATTTATTGATGGCTTATGCTATTCTAAGAATTTGATTTAAAAAGTATGGTAAAACCTACGAAAGCAATCAATGAACCTAATATAACTTAAGAATAATGACATGAGAAGATATGCGACCAATTGGGGATGAGTTTCTTGAAGCTCACCTATTTCATGTATAATAAGTCCCCAAATATATGGAGGGTATTGTACAATTTTTTTCAAGTGGATATTTTTTGTAAGAATACATTACATTATAGAAGAAAAGATTGATTATTTAGTCATTTCCATTTATGTTAATTAAAGGTTAATTATACAATAAAGGAAGGGATGAGGTATTTTGGAGAGTGTCATTACTACATGAGTGAAAAAATATATTACAATAAGGGCATGATGGATTTTCAAGAGGAGATAATTCTAGAGGTTCTTTGAGTAAAAAAATATTGTTATAAGGCCTATGGTGGCCATCACTTTTTAAGCACATCGATAAATATGCATGAAGTTGTAACATCTATCAAAGGGTGTCAAATTTCAATGCTATATATGCGACTCCTTTCTATCCAATATTAGAATTATCTCCATTTGAAAAATGGGTAGTTGATTTCATATGACACATCAAACCTATGAAAATAAAATGTAACATGGGCTTCAATATCACTAGTCACAAAATACTTGACAAGATGGGTAAAATATATCCCAAAAAATATTACATTGCAAAGATAGCCATAATTTTTTTATGTGAAAATATAATTACATTTTTTAGAAGTAAATTGAGTACAATGGTTTATTAAGGTAAATATTTCATTAATAACATGATTTTAAAAATGATGAAACACTTCTTGATATAACATCATATAAGTATTCCCTACCACCTGCAAGCAAATAGAACTATTGAAGTGTTCAAAAATGTATTGGAAAAGTTACTAACAAAATTATGTAATATAGAGATAGGTGATTTGGATAGTAATATATCTGTAATCTGGTGGACTTACCACATGAATTATAAGTGATTGACAAAGTATTATCCTTTCCAACTAGTATATAGATAAGAAGAAATAATACCAATGGAGTATATATTACTAAGCTTGAGGCTTCTAATAACATTTATATTGAATGAAATAGAGTCTATTAAAGAAATATTAATATAACTAGAGAAATTAGATGAAAAAATATTCCTAGAATTATATATCCAAACACAAGAGAAAAGATTCCAAAAATATTTGCATGATATAATATTAAAATGAAAGAATTTTATATTAGGGACAATGTGTTGCTATAAGATATAAATTATAAAAAGATAGGTTAGCTAAAAATAAGATGGCTTAGACCCTATATAGTGTAAAATATTTTAAAATCATTCAAAATTAAGATAAGAACTTTAGAAAGTACAATAATACAAGCATTTATCAATGGAACTTAAATAAAGCCCTACACTACAAATAACTATGGTGGAGCCCAGTAAAAATAAATATGGAAAAATTAACGAGGTGATATCATCCTTCCAACTAAGTGAATTTAGGTTGAAGGTATTAAGGTTCCCTATATTATATGATTAGGTTTATGGTCATAGATTGTGTCACCTCCCCATTAAATTAGCACTATCTTCCTAAACAAAAAAGTTGAATAAATTTACTATAGTATTCCAAAAATAGTTACCCTAATATCTAGTTGTTTGATGCTATGAAGAAAAGCTTGGTGGATAAATAAGTAATGCATGAATAAAAATACAATTAATGCTAAAAAACATGGTAAAATATAAAATAATTTATAGACACACACACACACACACACACACACACACACACACACACACACACACACACACACACACACACACACACACACACACACACAAAACTAATGAGAAAACCAAAATTAGAACTATGAATATAGATAGAATGGATAAAAGAAAATAAGAAAATATCACTAGGTGTGGAAGAGTAATAAAAATGTGTGGGAAAGAGGGAAATATGAAATTAATTACATGGGTAAAAGCATGAATAATAATAGTTATAATTAACTCCATAAATATAAGAAATAAAATTACAAAAATAGAAAATTATAGATGAAATAAATACAGAGTGAATAAGTGAGCATAATGTTTTACAAGTCAAACAATTCATTATTAGTACCATAGATAAAATATGGAGATAATATAAAAACATACCTATATAAAAAATAGATGCAAAACCATAAAATATAAATGAGAAAAATGGAAAACTACAAAAGAAAAAATGGGACTATAAAAATATATAAATCCAAAATTTTCTCTACAGATATGTAATTTGAAAATGTTTAAGGACACAACTACAAAAATAAATTATAAACTTAAGTAATAAGGATGATTAAATCATAATATAAGTGTTTTGGTTCTCTATAGTTCAAAAATTTAGGAAGGATAATTCAAAATAAATTAAACATGCAAATGGGTAAATGGAAAGAATTACAAAGTGGGAAAAAGTTGTTAAAACAATGACATCACAGAGGATAAACATGAAATAAATGAATACAAGATAGATGATTACATGCCAAAACAAGCAAAAGGAGAGATTGGACATAAAAAATAAATGAGAGTAATTTTATTAAAAATATTTTGGCATTATTAATGGATAAAAAAATCTATAAAATGAAAAAATAAATGAGAGTAATTTTATTAAAAATATTTTGGCATTATTAATGGATAAAAAAATCTATAAAATGAAAAATTAAATGAGAGTAATTTTATTAAAAATATTTTGGCATTATTAATGGATAAAAAAATCTATAAAATGAGGGATTGCTAATGAGAAACCTTAAAAAATTGCTTAAACATCAATACTCTATATAAATTATTTATCATGTGAAGTATTCAACCTAATTTAAAGATAATTTATAAACTAATTAGACAAGATAATGGATGTCCCTCAGGTTATCAGGGTTGAGTATATTAATAAACCCTCATACATAAATCATTCCATTAAATCTATGAAGATGGATGCATTGGGCATATTTCAAAAGTTCCTTCCCTTATCATAAATGTAGATAATACATAAAGATACATAAAAATGTATTTGGTAGAAATTGATCATATCTATTTAGAGGTATAAATAAGTGTGATTATGAAATAAAACCCACTAACTTAACATTTAAAATATAATAAGGAGGATAGGGTTATTCCAATGTTAAAACTATATGCATGGATCTAGTTCTCATACTTTGGCATGATGAAAAACATGACCAAGGTGTTACTGAGTAGATCCTATGAATACATTATGTATATAGATAAATAATAATACATCACATCATAGGTAATTCATATAGCCACATGCCTTCTACATGAAGGACATTTAACACACAAATATGACCATAAGATAAATGTGAGTCCCAGTAATTTGGACACACTTACTAGAATAAAATTCAATAACTACATACTATAAATTCACAACAAAAACTATTAAATGGAAGGTATACTACAAAAACATAGATAACTCAAAAATGGAAAAGAGAAAACACATAACATATAACATGGTCTCCTTTAGAATGAAATACAACTTGACTACTACCTTACATGAATAATTCTTGGATAATCTACATAAAATTAAGAAAGGTAAAATTGTTCACGATTTGTGTTATGGTTCAATTTTGTTAGTACATGCCATGTACTTTACACACACTATTATGGGGCATGAGAGGCTAGTAAAATGGACTCTAGATTCTTCTTGTTGACCAAATTTGACACTTGGTAAAATTATTCAACCCCCATGTAAGTTTTAAATTCTATAAGACCCCCTAGGTTAAAACATGTGTACCATGGTCATAAAATATGTCTTGATATTAGTCACATTTGTCTAAATTATCTTTATGTCATACTAGTCCACCATTTGGGTCAATTAAATGAAATTGTATAGTTCACATGAAAGGAAAAGTGTGTCAAAGTGTTATTCAATGTGTATAATGTCATAAAGTGTCATTTGTTAGTTCAATAGCTAAAATTTTTATGTTCCACAATGAAATCAAGAGGATCAATTGGAAAAAGAGGAGTTTTAATGGTTGTATGGACTTTACAACAACCCTAGCACATGTGTAAGATTAAATAGTAGCCCTTCATATCCCCATAACTCATATCCATGTTTAAATTGCCTTGACAAGTCCAAAAATGGAGAAAATTGTTTTGTTTCTCTCCTTGCTCTCTTGTGCAAGTCAAGACTAGTCAACCAATTTTTTGATGGTATGGATTTGAGGGGAAGAGTTGAGAAGAATGCATTTGAGGGATTAAATTAGTATTTTTAAGCTTAATTTCCATGGAAATATTTTGTATATTGGTGAGTTTTACTTCATGAATCATCTCCAAAAATGTTACTACCTCAAAACTGACTAAATATTCCTATCACCTATAGGTTTTCTCACTTGTTTATTTGATTTAATGTTTCTAGGTGGTGTATGTGTTTTATTAGAACATTCCTTCATCTTCACTTTATTTACATTTTTGTTTACATGTGTGAAGCATGATAATATAGGTAGTACTATGTCATGACCTCTCTTCCTTCACTTTGGGCTAGTGCTCATACTTTAAGTTGATTTGGACCTCTTTTGTGTTAAGATAAGTTGATTTTCAAGATAACTTAACTCTTGTGGTGATTTCAAAAGTCTATCAGGCCATCAATGAGATTTCATAAAAAAAAAGGTATGATTTCATTTCATTTTCAAATTCTAGAAGAGTAGGAAATCAAATCATTAAAATATTAAAGTTATTTCTTTACATAGAAATATATGTAATGTTGTCATAATTTACAATTGTGAATGAGGGAAAAATTAATGGGATGACAGTTAGTCTTATCTTAATACTCTCATAATATATATGTATATATACATAAAATAGTTTTATAATTAGAAGAGAATATTGTCAATTTAATAATATTGGATAGATATGTCAAAAGGTTATTTATAATAAAATGAAACTTTTCTTTTTATTTTAACTCTAGCACTTTAAAATAAATTATATTTTAGTAAATAATTTTTAGATTATTAATTATTTATATTATCATAAATCATTTAAGTTTATTAAAGTATTTATAATTTATTTATACCTAATAAAAACCTACATATAATCTAATAATATTAAAATAACATTATTCTAATCCTACATAATATGAAATAGGGTAACACATCGTAGCTACTCTTACCACATCACACATAGTCATAAAGTTTAAATAAAATTTAAATCTACGTAAACTAAACTATCAATCACCTAAATTAGAGGTAGCCATGCTTCCATTGTGCTACCTCCTCTGAGTCTGAATTAATTCCCTCAATCATTGCCACTCTAACTCATGTTATGTAAAGAGTTGGCAATGCTCCACTGCCACATAAAGAGATAATTAAAAGCCATTAACTTAAGTTGAAGCCAATAAATGCACAAAGGGTGGTGATTTTCTATGAAAATAAAATTTTATAAATATAGATCAAATGTTTAAAAAAAAGCCAATGCTTCGAAGGATAAGCCAATGCTTGGAAGGAGAAGGCAATGCTTGGAAGTAGAATATTGACACTTTAAGGGATAAGGTTGACACTTGGAGAGAGCAATTCAATGCTTTAGGAGAGTAGGTTGATGCTTGGGCAGGAGATCAAGTTGATGTTTGGGTAGAACCACATTCTATTTTATTCAAGGATTTCAATGGGCACAAAAACCCCTCTACAAAACCAAATAGGAAATTAAGTTGAGAATCCACGTGAAAAAGGTAAATATAATATTTTATTTAAATTTTAATAAAATATAATGTTTTTATTTATTTTTGGAAAAATAAATGAGAATGATTTAAATTATATTTTTATCACACATAATTATTCATTATATTAACTTATGTATGCAATGCAAACATATATTAAATTGTTAATATATTTTTTTCTCAAATGTATGGAAAATATAATGATTTTTGCATTATTTCAAAAAAAAAAGAAAATAATTCTTGTTGTTAGGGAAAGTAAATGATTTTAAATTATTAGCAAACCATCGTCTACTAAAGCAAAGGAATGTATGAGGGAAATTTTTATTATTTAAAGTGAACATGTTTTTAGTAATAGTAATATGGTTTATTATCTAATAGTGTTAAATAAGGTAATACTAAAAATTAAACAATGAAAATTATTATATAACAATACTCACACATACTAGAACTAGTGTGTTCTATGTTTATTTAAGGCAAAATAATGTTATGTTATTCAATATTACAATGAGTTCCTTAGAGATTTGTTATAATTTATTTTATACTTGTGTACGTAGAAAACTATAGTAAATTTTTATAATTATAATTACATAGTTGAAAAATTCAATAAGATATTTAATCATTTTATATTTACAATTTGTTGGAATACTATTATAATGCATTTTTTAATAAGATCTTAGAAATTGTTATATCAATTTACATTGTTCCTAGAAATGGTTGAAAAATCCATTTTTGTTTTGTTCTATAATGGAAAATAAAAATTTCCTTTATTATCATTAAAAATAGTATGATATTATATATTCTTCATTTAGGGTTAAACCCTCAATTACAAACCTTCCTTCCAAATGTATAAAGGATTTATTTAACATTAAATTCAAGTTCAAAATAACATTCTTAAACTCCATGTGTATAAGTTATTTTCTAGAAAAGTTTACCTAAGTAGACTAAAGATGTAATTCTCTAAAATATCATTTTTTAAAAATTGACATAAGGACTAAACTAGAAGATCATGTTACAAATTTGTTTTCTACCTTCTTACTCAAGAATTTGCTTTTGAAATATAATGCATTAATTTATTTCAAGTATTATTTACTTTTAAATCTCAACTTAGACCAAGAATTTAAGGATAAACAAAACTACATAGAATTCAATATCAGTGGTGCCTCTAGCTCACATTTATAGGTAATTCCATCACACTTGAGTTACTACATCCATAACCTAACATGGTTACAATAATGATGTCTGGGCATCATCCCTATAAACCATCCGGGAGAATTAATGGCCATGTCATGTCATTAATACCAAGGGGTGGTATAATCCCTCTTGGTTAACAACACTAATTAAGATAAGAAAAAAACTTTGACTACCTTAAATGATTCTAAATTGTGAACTTATGAAACAAAAATGGAGAAAGTACATTTCTTAGTCAAAACTCAGTCCCACCAAAAAGGAGCAATACAAACATATATTGAGAATGTTAAACCAATTATTATCAAGAAACAACCAACCATATGGCTCTCAGATAATGAAACCTTGGCAAAAAAATTGTACACATTAGTTCATCTAAAGCAAGGATAAAAAACATTGTTGATGTAAATAAAAGTGGAAAGGGGATGTAGCTTGAAAATGTTTAATTCTATTTTTTGTTAAGATTTAGGGTTAGTTTAGTTTAAAAAGTATTAAATTAATTAAAATGATACTTTTTATGCTCTCATTTGGGTAGCTATCATCGAGGAACTATCTAGGGAACTAGGCCCTAGAAAGGGCTACATTCCTAGACCTATAGTTCACAAGAAACATAGAATATGAAACAAAACGACATGGACACTACACCTTGATCATTTTTGAAAACAAGTATGTAGGTAGTCTGGGAAGTGAAGGATGCTTCTAATACACATGTTATTATGATGGGGTTGGGGTTTTGTTATAAACAAGATTAAAGTTAAATGAAAAGGCAAAACCATTATAATAAGACCCTAGTTTAGGTAAACAAAGAAAAGAGAAGACTCTATGATGTACTCAAAAGGATCTTAGTTGGATCATCATAGTTCCTAAGGCTTTAGGCTAAATTCCAAGGAGGAATGTTACTATATGTTCTATGATCCTATCACAATGACCTCATTGCTTATCTAATGGAGATGATTAGTGAATAGTAAATGACTCAGGATCTAGTTGATCTTGATGAGTCAAGTCTTTGGCCAAAGAATAACCTACTCATGTGTAGATGCCTAACCCATTTGGTTAGATGCTTGGTCATTTGGTAAAGGAATGCCTAACCCATATGGTTATATGCTTACCCATTTGGAAAAGTAATGCCTAACCCATATGGTTAGATGCTTGTCCATTTGACAAAGGGTATCTGATAGGATAAAGTATAATTGAGTTATATTCATAGACAAAAATTAATTAAACAAAAAAAATTATGTCTTAGGATAGGATATGGTCCCTACATTGTGGTATCAGAGCCAAAGTTTTAAAGCTAGGCCTTAAGCCTAATACAACCTATGCATAATAAAAGATTAATTATTGATGTTAACTTGTTGAGAAAACTGAAAACTATGAGAATCTAATTTGGTTAAAATTGTTTGTTTAGACATGGCTTGTCAAAAAACTTAAAGGAAAGGAAAAGGAAAAGGAAAAGGAAAAGGATAAAATAATAAGGATAAAATATAACTTCCCTCCACTTTAAAATAACCCATTTATACTTCTAAATCAGAAATAATAGCTGCAATCTTGAGTAAACTCAAACCTTTGAAACTGGAGTGAGTTAAAATAAAACCAACTATGATTGAACCTATAGTCAAACATCCATTTAAGATTCCCTTATAAATAATAGATTTTATATATATAATGGGTCCTAACACACCTTATATAATCCTTGAAGTGTGTAAGGAATATAACTAATGCCATCGATATGTGGTTCACTCAGAAGATGAAGTTCCTGAAGAAATGGAATTGGATAAAGAATATTCTATTTAGAAGAATTTTTAATCAATGTTATACAAACATCTATATGGTATAGTCATAAATCTTATCCCATATAAATCTAAGAACTCTATGTAATAAAAATTTGAATGAGATTATCAAATGCTTACTTTTTGTCAATTCTATGTGTGACTCTAATCAATAATATAATGTATGAGAAAAATTAGAGTTATCCAAAAAAATGAATTATGCTATAAATTATATTAAATAAAAACTTAGAAGAATTTTTTATTTCTATCAAGAAACCAAATGGAAAGAACTCAATGATCAACTAGGAGTCAAAGGGAAAATGTGGTAAACATAGAACACAACAATGATAATGTTGAACAATAGGTTCCAAAAAATAGAGAACCTGGGATAAATGCCATTTTTAATTTGTTGATCAAGGAAAGAGATAAAATACACTCACTTGAGTAGGTGATTAACTATCTTAGGTCAAGACAAGAAAGTATAGAAAACATAATTGAACCTAACCTTGATAATCTGCCTGAAGAAGATCCACCACTACTCAATGAGATGGAGGTTTTAACTCCCAGAATTAAAGTTCTAATTTTTTTATCTAAGCAAGGATTTTAAGAAGATTTTACCCCCTAAGTTGGATGGGAAATATTTAGGTGAAGGAGCCAAGAATTGGCTAAATGAGATGGAAAAATACTTTAACTTGAGAAACTACAATGATGCAACTAAGGTAATTTGGGGATCCCACCAAATGGTAGGAGAGGCAGCTAGCTGGTGAACTAACATGAAGGAATTAAATAGAATAACCAAGGAAAATCTAACCTGGGATTAGTTTGACCACCATTTTAGGAAGATATGGTTACCCCAAATATTATTTGATGATAAGATGAATAAATTACACAACTTAAGGTAGGGAGGAATGATAGTTCAATAGTAATGGGATAGGTTCACCAAATTACTTAAGTATGTGCCCATGTACTAGAAGGATGAAAGAGGTTAGACTGCAAAGTTCATCCTAGCACTGAATGCAAACATAGGAGTGAATGTAGCTATGTACAACCCTAAGAACATGAATGAAGTGCTAGAAAAATCCATCAAACAAGAATGGAAATTATAGTCCCTAGCTTTAGTAAGACAGAATATTAACAATGATAGAAATAGGGCCTTCAAAAGTAAACCATATTTTAGGAGAGAGCAAGTTGTGGATGAAAACCCAAGAACAAATCCAATAGTTATAACACCCCCACCATATCCAAATTAGAGAAATACTTTTGGAAAGTGTTACAATAGGGGAGGATTTAATAACATGAATGATCAAAGGAATTACAATCACCCAATGTATCTTCCACATAGTTATAGTGATGCCCAAAGGAACCCAGTACCAAAAGGGCCATTAGGAAGATGTTTTTCTTGTGGATTAAATCACTTTGCCCAAGAGTGCCCAATGATGTATGGATAGATAAGGGTTAATCAGCCTTAGATGGGACCACAACAAAGGATCAATTCTACAGTAAGGAATCACCAAAATAGATACCACAATGTATTAGATAAAGCTATAGGTATATTGTTGGGTAAACCCATTTCAATTCTCATAGATACCAGTTCATAAGAATGTTTCATTTCTCCTGAATTAGTAGGAAAAATGTCTCTTCCAATGAATCACATGAATTCATCATGGATAGTTTAGTATGGGGATAAGGTAGTTAAGGAAGTGTCTCAATGTCTACCCAAGGCAAAAATACAATTTCCAAATTTTGAGACAAGCTTTAACCTATTTGTAGCATTCTTAGGAGCTTATGATGTAATAATAGGGATGAGTTGGCTCACCAAACACCAAGCTAAAATAGACTATTTTAGCAAGCTGATTAGGTGTGACAATGATGAGGGGAGATGGGCCATGATTTAAGGGGGTCATAGGCCCATAAAAGTAGAAACCATATTAGCTATGCAACTGAAGAAGGAGAGAATGAAGGGAACTCTAATTTTCATGGTAATGATAGATGATAAGGATGAGAGAAAAGACAAAGAAAACCTAGAAGGGTATCCATTCCTAAGGTAATTTGAGGATGTGTTTCCTAAATAATTACCTAAAATTCCCCTTAAGAGAGAATTTGATTTCTCAATTGATATTTTACCTAGAGCCGAGCTAGTCCCTAGATCATCCTACAAAATGAACACCAGTGAGTTGATGGAACTTAAAATTCAGCTAGAGGAACTCTTAAGTAAATGATTGATTAGACCAAGTGTGTCTCCTTGGGGGAGTGCTAGTTAAATTTTTAAAAAATAAATATTAAACTCTAAGATTATGTATTGATTATAAAATGTTGAATAAAGTCATGATTAAAAATAGATATGCCCTACCTCATATAGAAGATAGTTTTGAGAAAATGAAAGGAGCAACAATTTTATTAAAGATATATCTTTGATCAGGATATCATTAGCTAAGAATAATGTAAGAAGATATTCCAAAAACTACTTTCAAGACTAGATATGTAATTTTGGTAAGGGATGAAAAGAGATATAGTATTATATGTATCGTGATGCTTAGAATATCAGAGGTTAAAGTAGAACACCATCATCTTGTAGGAATTTTATATCAGCATGACATTCCACAATATAAATGGCACATTGTTAGTATACATTTCATACAAGGATTACCTATGACACCCTATAATCATGATGGTATTATGGTGTTAATCGACAAGCTTACTAAGGTGGCACATCTCATACCCGAGAACTTGACTGATGATGCACCAACCTTAGCCAACCAATTTGTGAAGGAAGTGGTTAAATTGCATGCGGTTCCTAAAAATATCATATTAGATAGAGATTATAGGTTTACTTCAAGGTATTAGATAACCCTATATTCAACCTTAGGTGCATAATTGAACTTTAGCTCTGCATTTCATCCTAAGATAGATGGGCAAATAGAAAGGACAAATCAGGTTTTAGAAGACCTCCTAAATATGTATTGTATGGATCAACAAACCAAATGGGAATCTTATCCTCTACTAGTAGAATTTTTCTATAATAACTTGTTTCAAACATCTTTAGGTATGGCTCCATTTGAAGCTCTATATGGGAGAAGTTGTTGAATGTCACTTAGTTGGGATAACCTTGAGGACAAAATAATAATCAGTCTTAAAATGTTGAAAGACATGGAGGAGTAGGTGAAATTTATAAGGTAGAGGTTAAAGGAATCATCAGATAGACAAAAGAGATATGCAAATAGGAAGAGAATTCAAAGAGAATTATTGATTGGTGATAAAGTGTTTTTAAGGGTTAGACCACATAAAAGTTCCATAACCTTTTGGAAAAAGGCAAAGTTAGCTTCTCATTTTGTATGACCTTTTGAGATCCTAGAGAGAATCAACCTAGTAGCCTATTGATTGACCTTACCATCATAGCTAAGTCATATTCATGATGTCTTCCATGTGTCAATTCTTATTAAATATGTGCCTGATAATAAACAAATTTTAAACTGGAATGATCTGTAGGTCCAAGAATCCAATAGAATAACAATAGATCCATATAGAGTAATGGAGCCATGTTGGTACCAATTACACAATAAAGAGGTTGACTGATACAAGGTATAGTGGGATAAATATGGTGAAGGAAGCACAACTTTGGAGGATACCGAAGAAATGAAAAACATGTTATAGTTTTTATTTTAAAATTTATGAACTTAATAATTTTTTTGTAATGAATTAGGACAATGCACAATTTAAGGGGGGGGAGGATGTCATGACGTCTCTTCCCTCACTATGGACTAGTGCTCATACTTTAAGTTGATTTGGACCTCATTTAGTATTTTGTGTCAGGATAAGTTGATTTTTAAGATAACACTTGTGGTGATTTCAAAATTGTATCAGGTCATCAATGGGATTTTTCAAAATAGCAAGGTATGATTTAATTTCATTTTCAAATTCCAAAAGAGTAAGAAATAAAATCATTAATATATTAAAGTTATTTATTTACATAGAATATATGCAATGTTGTCATAATTTACAACTATGAATGAGGGAAAATTTAATGGAATGATAGTTAGTCATATCTTAATACTCTCATAATATATATGTATTTATACATAAAATAGTTTTATAGTTAGAAGATAATATTGTCAATTCAATCATATTGGATAGATACATCAAAAGGTTATTTTAAATAAAAGGAAACTTTTCTTTTTATTTTAACTCTAGAACTTGTAAATAAATTATATTTTTGTAAATAATTTTTAGATTATTAATTATTTATATTATCATAAATTATTTTATTTTATTAATTTTTTATAATTTATTTACACCTAATAAAAACCTACATATAATCTATAATATTAATATAAGATTATTCTAAGCTATGTAATACCAAATCAGATAACACATGGTAGCTACTCCTTCTACCACATGACACATAGTCATAAAGTTTAAATAAAATTTAACTTCACATAAAGTAAACTATCAATCACCTAAATTAGAGGCATCCATGCTACCATTTCACCACATCCTCTCAATCTGAATTAATTCCCTCAGTCATCGCCACTCTAACTCATGTTATGTAAAGAGTTGGCCATGCACCACTACCACATAAAGATCTAATTAAAAGACATTAAGTTAAGTTGAAGAAAATAAATGCACAAAGGGAGGAGGGTTTCTGTGAAAAGAAAATTTTAAAAATATAGATTGATGCTTTAAAAAAATCCAATGCTTGGAAGGGAAAGCCAACACTTGGAAGGAGAAAGAAAAAATTAGAAGGAGAAGGCAAAAATTGGAAGGAGAAGGAAAAAATTGGAATTAGAAGGTTGATGCTTTTAGGGATAAGGTTAACACCTTGAGAGAGTAGGTCGATGATTTAGGAGAGTAGGTCAATGCTTGGGCATAAGAGGATCAACGTAGAGGATTAACACTTTTTTCATTTGCCTCCATGCAATCCTTGTTATTTCTATGCCACCACCATGATTTTATCTCAACTATTTAAATTCATGAGGAACCACATTTCATTTCATTCAAAGATTTTAATGGGTAGAAAAACCCCTCTACAAATCCAAATAGAAGTAATTAAGTTGAGAATCCACGTGAAGAAGGTAAATATAATATTTTATTTAAATTGTATGGAAAATATAGTGTTTTTTATTTATTTTTGGAAAACTAAATGAGAATGATTTAAATTATATTTTTATTGCACACAATTATTTATTATGTTAACTTATGTATGCAATACAAACATATATTAAATTGTTAATATATGTATTTCTTGATTGTATGGAAAATAGAATGATTTTTGCATTATTTCAAACTAAATGAAAATGATTATTATTGTAAGGGAAAGTAAATTATTTTATATTATTAACAAATAATAGTGTACTAAATCAAAGGAATGTATGAGGGAAAGTTTTGTTATTTAAAGTGAACATGTTTTCAGTAATAGTAATATTGTTTATTATCTAATTGTATTAAATAAAGTAATAAAAAAACTTAAACAATAAACATTATTACATAAAAATACCCACACATTACTATAACTAGTGTGCTCTATGTTTATTTAAGGCAAGATAATGTTATGTTATTCAATATTACAATGAGTTCCTTAGAGATTCATTGTAATTGATTTTATACTTGTGTACATAGAAAACTATAGTAAATTTTTATAATTATAATTATGTAGTCAAAAAATTTAATAAGATATTTAATCATTTTATATTTAGAATTTGATGGAATAATATTATAATGCATTTTATAATAAGATCTTAGAAGTTGTTATATCAATTTACATTGTTCCTAGAAATGTTGAAAAATCCATTTTGTTTTGTTTTATAATGGAAAATAAAACATTCCTTTATTATCATAAAAAATAGTATTGTATTATATATTATTCATTTAGGGTTGAACCCTCAATTACAAACCTTCCTTTCAAATGTATAAAGGAGTTATTTAAAATTAAATTCAAGTTAAAAATAGCATTCTTAAACTCCATGTGTATAATTTATTTTCTATAAAATTTTACCTAAGTAGACTAAAGATGTAATTGTCCAAAATATCATTTTAAAAAAATTGACGTAATGACTAAACTAGAAGATCATGTTATAGATTTATTTTCTACCTTCCTACTCAAGAATTTGATTTTAAAATATAATGCATTAATTTATTTCATGTATCCTTTAATTTTAAATCTCAACTTATACCAAGAATTTAAGGTTAAATAAACTACACAAAGTTCAGTATCAGTGGTGCCTCTAGTTCATGTTAATAGGTAATGTCATCACACTTGAGCTACTGCATCCATAGCCTAACATAGCTACAATAATGACATTTGGGCATCATCCTTATAAACCATTAAGGATAAATAAGGGTCATGTCATGTCATTAATACTAAGGGGTGGGATAATCCCCCTTGGTCAACAACACTAATTAAGAGAAGAAAACAACTTTGACTACCTTAAACAATTTTGACTTGTGAACTTATGAAATAGAAATGGAGACAGTACATTTGTTACTCAAAATTTAGTACCATTGAAAAAGAGTAAGAAAAATCAGAATTAAGAATGTTAAACCAATTATTATCAAGAAACCACCAACCATATGGTTCTCAGATAATGAAACATTAGAAATAATAATTATACATATTAGGTTATCTAAAGTAAGGATCAAAAAACAATGTTGATGTAAATAAAAGTGGAAAGGAGTTGTAGCTTTTAAATGTTGAATTTTATTTCTTGTTAATATTTAGGGATAGTTTAGTTAATCAATAATTTGGTTACTTAAACTTATAATTTTTATTCTCCTATTTGGGTATCTATCATAGAGAAAATATCTAGGGAATTGGGACCTAAAAAGGGATGCATACCCAAACCTACAGTTCACATGGAACATAGAATAGGAAATAAAATTACATGAACACTACACCTTGATCTGGTTTAAAAGTAGGTATGTAGGTAGCCTAGGAAGTGAAAGATGCTTATAATATGTAGGTGATTAGGATAGGTTTCGGGTTGTGCACTAAACAAGATTAAATCTAAATGAAAAAGTAAGACCATTATAATAAGACCCTAGTTTAGATAAATAAAGCAAAGATAAGAACTCTATGATATACTCAAAAGGATCCTTATTAGATCATTGTAGTTCTCAAGGCTTTAAGCTAAATTCTATGGTGGAATGTGAATATATGTTATATACTTATATCATAACAACCTCGATGCTTATCTAGTGGAGATGAGCGATGAATAGTGAGAGACTTAGGTTTTGGTTGATCTCGATGAGTTAAGTCTCTATTCAAATCATAAACTACACATGTGTAGATGCCTAAACCTATTTGGTTAGATGCTTACCCATTTTTAAAATGAATACCTAACCCATATGGTTATATGCTTTCTTATTTGGAAAAGGAATGCCTAACCTATATGGGTAGATGCTTACCTGACAAAGGATATCTGATAGGATAAAGTACACCCATGTTATTTTCACAAAAAAAATTAATTAAATTTAAAAAATTATGTTTTAGGATAGGATATGGTCTCTATAGACTATCCTAATTATGATAGAAGAGACCACCATTATAGTATGCAGGACATGATTTCATCAACTACAATGTTTGTTCTCTATCAATGGTTTCAAGTCAAATAATGCACCTCAGTTCTTATCTCAAAACATGGAAGGTCATTTTCCCATATAAATTTTGCATTATAAGGCCTCAAATTTGTATGACGTGAGATTCTCAAAATATGAACAAGGACTAATCAAAGTCTCAACATATACAATCAAATATAATCATGTAACAAACTATGAAGTAACCATTCAAAACTTCAAGAGATAGGTTGCATTAATTTCATGAGTTAAATGATCTTTTTCAATTCATTTAGGTTTATTGTGTTTATTATATACTATTCTAGCAATGTATTTAGTGTAGGATTGAGAAAACTTGCTAAAGGGTTTAGTTACCTTATTCTCTTCAAATAAGAGACCGTATTCTACAAGTGCCATCTATTGGTGAAGGTGTGTGAGGTCTGTGTCAGCTTAATGTGTCCCTACTTGTAGCCTAAACTTGAATGTCACACCTTCAAAAGAGTGGATGATTTTTAGGTCAAGGTGACTGATGATTTAAAGGTTCAAATTCAATCAATATTTTACTTAATAGTGATACATAGTGCTAAAAAGACAATAAACATGTAATACAAACCTATAGGGCCTTATTGTTAAGTGAGTAATATCATATTTCAAATACATGAGTTAAGATTAATCAAGTATAAATATTCCATAATGACTTTAAGAGAGAGGGAAGTTCTGAAAACATAATGTTAAAAAATAAATATGCACCTATAGGGATGTTACATTCCTTGAAAATATGCACCTACAATTCAAACTCTTACATTGCAAACTAGCTTAGTAAATAAAGATGTTAGTTAGATAATGAGAATAGGTATGAATGATATGATTCCAATTAACTTAGAGTGATTTAAGTGAATTTAACAAAATTCTCGAACATGTATATGAACCTATAAGGATCCTTCTAAACTTTCCCTAATGGTCACCTACATGTGACACATTTAAAGTCAAGTTGCAAACTAAGTCCTAGCTCATGGAAGATGAAATTTTAGTAAATTTTGAAAATATATAGGTTGGGAAAACACATTTAATTCATATTAAATTTTTATGAAATTACATATTGTGTAATTCTAAGAAAGGAATAGGTTTCCAATCCCACACTCAACTTATCAGAATTTTGCCTGCAGTCATTATTTCTTAAGGCTAGTCTTGAGAGGTTTGAATGTATAATGGTGTTATAATAATGATTAAAAACCTTTAAAATTTATGTATATGGTATTATTACCTAATAAAACTCTCCATATCCTTAGTTAATTTATAAGAACAAGGGAAGTTACCTCTATTTTATCTCATATAAAAGGCACTATAATTGTAAGATAATCTACATACCTTTGAATTTATGGTGAAAGGATGAGTGTAATAATATTTTAATGATATTAAGGTGATATTTAGGGTTAAATTGAAGGTTAAAAATCATATAATACATTTACACCAATTTAAAAACTCTTAAAGGTGGTCATATCTCCAAATACTCAGTCTAGGTCTTTAGGCCTAGAATTGGGCCTATACCCTAATGACCTTCAAATATATTTAGATGAATTCATGGACCTATACAAAACATATGAGGACCTTCAAGGTAGAATAAAATTTTGGTAACATCCATTGGTTTTGTAGAGAATAATAAAAGTTGATTATTAAGGCATAATTTATTTGCAAGCCTACTCAAAATACACTACAAGAGATCAAGATAAAATTTCCTTCACTCACATCTATGTAAAGTGATTTAATGAGATCTAAAGGAGTTGGGAATAGTTTAAGGGAGTATATAGCTCAAAATTAGTGGAATTGGTTTGAAGTTTCAATGTCAATATTTTATGAACAATCTTTAACATTTTAAGGCACTTAAAACCCTCTCAAAACCCTCATGAAAAAATGATGGAGAAGAAATGAGTGGGAATGCTCTCAAGGGGAGTCAATTTATATTGAAATTGGTTTATAAATATCTATCATTCTTCTAGGATCCTCATCACCTATTTGGTTT
>JARHVA010006359.1:0-52500 GCA_037957365.1 Torreya grandis
ACAGTTTTATAAAAACTAGAACAATGTGAGATGTTTGGTGCTTATTAAGCTTATGGATAGTTTTGGGGTCAAAAACAAGTTGCATAGCTTGTTGGCATGCAAAATCAATGACATCAAATAAGGACATGGATGGTATAGTTAGACCTTTGATATCAATAAACTAGATGAATTTGTCAATCAGATAATAGGTTAAATATTCAAGAAATTTTATTTTGATAGAATCATCACTAAAGCATTTTGCTTCATAGGCCAAAGATCTAAATTTATTAGCATATTTCTCAAACTATTTTAAATCACATAACTGCATCTTCATAAGTCATTTGCATCTTTCAATATCTTTGTTTCCTTCATGTACGGCAAACTCATTTATTGACATGTGATTTAAAGTAGCAAGAGGATCAAGCAGTCTATGTACATGGAGCATTTGTTCTTGTTTAGTCATAGAATTTCATCATTTTTGAGTAATTCCCCATAGATACTTAGAGGCAAATAGAGTAGTCGTAGGAGGGTTAAAATTTGTAGTGACACAAATGACTCTCACTGAATTAAACTAGGTAGTTATTTCAGTCAAAAGATTTAATATATCATCTATATTAAGATATAATGGTTGTAATAGGATTTCGCTCCTTTCCATGATACTAGTAGCTGGGGATTTTGGATTTTTGGATGGATGAAAGATACTACCAAAATTAATAGAGGAGGTTCTATAAGCTGGTAGAGAAGGTATCTCTACTTCTTGTACTTCCTCAATTTTAACTTTGTCTTTCTTTTCTTATTTAACAAGCCAATCTAGGGTGAATTCTAAAGAAGATAATTTAGAGTCAATATCATTTAACTGATTATTAAAGACTAATGGATTGTATTAACCTTGTCTAAATTAGGTCATACATAATTCAAGGTCTGGTCGGTATAGTTTTGAATCTCATTATAGGTTTGCTTGATATGCTGAGCATTGTCTTCAATAATAGGGATACTAGCTAAATAATTTCTTATATATAAAACATCCTTACATAAATCATCAATTTTTTTTAAATATGGAAATTGAACCTAGAAACGTAATTTCTATGTTTGAATTCATTGGATGGTTATAGATCAGTTCTCATGGTTTGCAAAGTAGCTGATAAATAACTAACAGTTCCTTCTAGCTGGTTGTATACTCTATAATGAGGAGGCCATCTTCCTCCTTTATATAGAGTGAGTTTATTCCCTATATAGAATTCAAGATTTTTATCTCTAGGAAGACTCATAAAATTGTGATGTAGATCACTAGGATCTGGACCTTGATTTATAGGTTCATATTCAAATAAGATTTGTCCTTTACAAATAGTTCTTCTAGATGATGTAGATGCTTCACTCTTTCTAGGAGAGGATAATTTGGATTCAAAGTAATTAAATAAAAGTTATCTTGGGAGGATATTTATAGATCGGCCATTTATATCATAAATTTTTTATTGTCATTTCATTTTAAGAGCTACAAATTTTAACAAATACAATTTACAAGATGGAGTTATGTTTATGGATGATAATGACCTTTATGGAGTTGGACTATACAACTAAGCCTTCTAGCATATGGAAAATTTTTTAGAATTTTTAGATGGTTATTATTTTACATACTATATAGGACTATAATATTGATAGAAGCATACATAAATTCTCTAAACATATCTAAACCAAAGACGGATGAAAATATTCTCCATCAATCTAAAGAACCATATTTTACTTCTTGAAAAACTTTATCATAGACAACAACAGACCAATTTGGGATGTTTTCATAACAAACAACACCATCATTTAGTTTAGAAATACTTGACAACTGATGGGCATGTACAAAACTAGTTTGTTGGTGATTACATAGAGACATATACATAACTGGTTTTATGTTACTACATATAAGGGGAGTAACATATACATGAATTAGTCCAAAATGAACAAACTTTACATCTTTATGAGGTATTAATGGAAGAAGATGTCTAAAATGATTTTCCTTGTTTTTATTTTAATGCAAGTTCTACAGACTTAATATGAGGATGAAAAAACACATAAAGATAATGTTATAAACAATCTTATACTTTATTAATTTAGAGTTTTTGTAGACATTATTACCCTTTACTACTACAAGTTTATATAACTAAAAAGATATTTCTAATTTATTTTTAGTGACTTCAATTTAAAGATTTTTAGGGATCTAATCAGGAAAAATAGGTTGAAGTTCATAAGATCCTTCCAAAGTAGCTTCATTCAAGATTTCATAATCATCAGTAATAGACTATGCCTTTTCAAATTCTATTTTTAGCTTAAGAAAAATTTGAAAGAAAAGACTATCTGATAAGGGTAAAGTTTTTAGAGATAAAGGCCCTAAGCTCAAATGATATAAATAGATAAAGACTCGATGCAATAAATTCCCAAATAAAGATCACAAAATAAGAAACAATCTTAAAGCTTACTTGGGAAATGAAACAGACTTATAGTATATCAATGTTGATGATAGTGGAAGGCTTGGATAGTTGAATGCCTCTGTTACCAATATTTTATTGAGTATCTTTGTTAGATTAAATCTTAGGTCAGGTTGTTGCATCATAAAAATAGGATTTTGTCAGCTTAACTAGTCGGTAAATACATTCTTTTTACCCTAGATATGTTCTGTAGTATAATTAAATTAATTAAAATAATCTTACCATCTAATACTAATCTTTTTATCTCGTTAGTAGATGAAAACTTCTTACAAAAAACCCATGACACTAGGTAGGAGCTGAATGACTAGGCTTCAATATTACTTCAAACTTCAAGATTTACAACAAAGATTACAATATTTATTTACGAAGCTTTTGATTCACAGGATCTTGATTAGGTAAGAGAAAAGCATACACCTTACAAGACTCAATATAATTACTAAGACATCTAATGATTTATGATCTCTAACACTACACACACACCCTTTATTTATAGCAAAAGAGAGGTCCTACCTAGAATTTTTGCGTAGGCGGTGTCTATCTCATCATTGTTTTATCCTTACAAAAGCATATTCTTCCTTATCATCAAAGGATAAAAGATGTATTTGATTTGATAGAATATTCCTCTATAGATGGTTATGAATCCAATGATGTTTCCACTTTAGTCACTAAATCATCAATTGAGATTGGATAGAAATAGCATCTATATTAAAAAGTTTAATAGATAGTCTAATGGGGATCATTATTTGGTCCCAAATGGATAGCCTGTACAGAAAAGTAAGATTCCTATGCTAGGTGTCTTCTAATTATTGTCTTGATAGTCATTTATTTATCTAAAGTATCTTCTATATTTATAGTAGTGGGTCCTAATTCTCGGATAAAAGAAGATGCCCAATTTTTATCTTGGGATATTTGATGACCCATCTTGATAGCCCAGTTATGATTAGGTCTTCTAACTAGATCACATAAATGGATTAATTGAAGATTATTATTTAATCGATGAATAAGAATTTGTCCATGATTTTTTTCTACAAAAATGTCTATAACTCCTGTACTTTGAAGTATCATGGAGGTTTCTCTAGACCTTCTGAGATAGGCCTCATTCAAATCATGTTGTAGAATTTCAACATGTAAAATCACATTGACTTCATAAAATCTTTTATTGATTATCCTTGTCAGATTAAATCTTAAGTCAGGATTCTACATCATAGAAATATGATTTTGTCAGCTTAACTAGTCACGAACCACATTCTTTTTACCCTAGATATGTTGTACAATATAATTAAATTGATTAAAATAATATGGCATCTTATATAATTACCTCTACCATATTTTCTATTGTGATCCATTTTCTTAAAAATCAAAAACCTTATGGAATCTGTTCTGATGATAAAGTGAGGTAGATGCATAATTTTCAAAGCAAATTTCTCAAGACATTTTTTAACATCATAGATTTCTTTATCTGAAAAAATCTATTTTAAGACATCTTAACTGAACACACCACTGTCAACTCACAAACATACTCTTGATATTTATTCTATATAAACTAATATACAACCCCAAGCATGATTAGAACTATTAGTATATACAATGAACTTATCAAAATTGGGAATATACAAATCAGGCAGATTCTATACATTGGTCTTGATTTTTTGAACAGCCTGAGAATGTTCAAAATTCCATCTGAAAATACTCTTTTTTTAAAAAGTAATTCTTTTAGAATAAATTTATCTTCCCCTACATCTTGATAAAAACTATTAAGATAATTATGCATTCCTAAAAATGCTTGAAGTTTGAGCTTGTCCATGATGCTAGGGAATTTAACAATCTTCTCTTTGATATGGGGTTGAACCTGTATTTTTGAATTTTAAACTATCATTCCCAAAAAGTTACATTCTATTTTGCAGAGATAAATTTTCATTTATGAAAGAATAATAATATATTTATAAGCTATTTCATAAAATGTTTTAAGATGCTATAAATGATCTTCATGAGTCATATTGTAGATAAGAATATCATCTATGTACACACAAAGAAAATATAATGTGCCTTTAAATATGTCATCCATATGTGATTGGTAATATGTAGGAGCATTCATTAATCCAAAGGGCATGACTATCCATTAGAAATGGACAAAAGCCCAAATCAAAGTAGTTTTCTCATAATCAGATTCTTTGATTATTATTTAATAAAATCTTGATTTGCAATCCAATTGAGAGAAATACTTACACTTGGACACATTTTCAAGCAAATAGGATTTGTCTGATATTGGATACGGTTATGGATATATTATGGGATTCAATGGCCTATAATTTATGACCATTATTTTTTTCCCCTCTTTTGTTCAAAATATTTATTCACCATAAATGCATAACAGCAATAAGGATAGGTGGATTTCATTATAAAGCCATTTTATTGAAGTTATTTAATCTTTTTTAACATATTCTGGTAGTCATGAGTTGGAATAGGGATCTTCTTCCCTATTTTCATTCTTTTCCCTTCTTGGATCTTTATTTCCATAATTGGCATAGATTTTTCCCAAAATTTTTTGAGATTATCAGAACAAATATTTTCTCTAATTTGTAATCCTATGGTCTCTATGTTCTCAATAATTTTAACATTACAGGTTTGTCTCATTGAGCTTAGAAATTGTTCTGTAGCATAAACCAATCTGGGAATTATTATTATTTCATTATTAATGGTAAAAAAACCTTTTGGGAGTAGATCCATAAGGTGGATATCTATCAATAAAAGTGCCTCCTAATAGGATATCAATGGGGATTTTCTCATGGGCAAAGAAATCACAAGTAAAATTCTATCTTATATTTTGAATGGTTGTTGGTGTTTATATAGGTTATAGGTAAAACTATTACCTTGGACATCCAGACATTTATTAGACTGTGACTCTTTTAATCTGTACCAATCTTTTATTAGAGGAGGCTTAGCAAAAGAAAGAGATGCATGTGTATCAACTTGAGAATCAACTAGTCTTCCATTTAGTTTTATGATGATGAACTGGGCAAATCTTCCACTGAGCAATAGATTCAATTAAACTAGTTGTGGAGCTTCTAATATAGGTACAATAGTATATACCAATTTATGCTTAGATGGATCTAGAAATTGCATATAAGCAGATTCTTCTTCTTCTGGTTCTTCTTATTGAGTAAATGTTCTACTACATTCTCCTTCATTTGGACAAGTATATAAATATTTAAGAATTTCTTCTTCTTCTACTTCATGTTGATGATCAAAATCTAAGAATGGATAAAAATTATTGATTTTTGTACAAAATGCTTCATCAAACCTTTGAGATTGGATTTATAGAGGCTATTTTCTAAAATTAAACTTGTTCCTTATCCAAGATTCACTTTGTCTGAAAGAACTAGAAAAATGCATAGGAATATTTATAGGTTTACTTATAGATGGTGGCATGCGAGGCATATTGGGCTATCTGCCTCGATTATTTCTTCTTCTATTCTTTTGAGGATATTCTTTTTTTCATGATGGCCATGAGACATTTGTCGCCATGCTTCATATTGTATATTTTCTCTTGGAAACTGAGAACTACAAGATTAGTTCCAAGGTCTCTACATATTTGTAAGAGGTTTTTCTGTATCATCTGCTAAGGATTCAAAGTTTATTTCATCTTAGAGATCATCATTATCATTGTCAGAGACTTCTTCAAAAATGGGTTCAAAAATATCTTTTTTACCATATAAATCTTCTTGTTCATCAATAAGATCCCACCACGCTACTACGTTGGAGGAATAAACAAATTTAACAATGGGATTTTAACGAGAGCATTGAGGAGTAATATGGCTAGGCTTTTTTCAAATATAGCAGATAGATTTATTGGAAGATGCATGTGGAGTGTGACGTTTGTGAAGGAAATGGTGTGATGGATCATAATAATGGTGATGAGGAAAAGAACAATGTTTGAAGGTGAGACATGTTTGACACTGATTTTGATGTTTTTTTGGAGCAACAAACTACCGACATCCAAATGGTTGCCACAAGTTCAATAGTGTTATAACACTTATTTTCATACTTCATTCAAAATGTCACTATTTTTGGCATAATCTCAACATGAAATTTTAGTGAAATATTTAAGTAGTCAAAAAATAAATTCATCATCAATGGTGTGTACTATCTATTCTTAGTGAGAACTTACAAATGACATGTAACTAAATTAAACAAGAAATTGACCAACACTACAGTGAAATATATTTTTAATTTGTAGGTAATTCACATTTTTGGTGATCAAAATTATATAATAAAATGACTTTAAAAAAGAAAAAAAAAAAGAGGACAACAAACTTGCACTTAAGTATTACATACCTTATTATGATTTGTAAAATATATGCATTGTAGCATACTAATGAGAGATACTTCATTTAATGAAAATACATATTGTCTTCCATTTTTCTAGCTTCAGTAAGGTCATTGGACAAATATATTCAACATAGATAAAGTTACAAAGTTTTATAATAGAGCCAAAAAAATTTGTATTTTGATGAAATACTTCAAACACGCACAAAGAGTTTATGAATAAGGGTGATTACATATTATTTAATCATTTGGAAGGATCAAGCCAAAGGAGATGCAAAATGGGAAGATGAAGTATTCTTTTAGAAGTATCTAGAAGTCTTAAATGATAAGGATAACATTAGTTTGAATGGAAGGGACATGTTACAGTAACTTTTGGTTTGCATATTTTTTTACTTTCTCATATGATAATTTCTATATCTTCATATCAATATTAATGTCATCCTATTAAATATCTACATCTTAAATAACATGTAGTGATTAGAATTAGAAGATCTTATCCAAAATAATGTTTTTATTATAAAATTGTAAAAAATGTTGCCTCGAAAAGTGAAAAAAATAATCATAAAATAAATGAACCACTTAACACACAAATAATATAAATATTTTTAAATACGAATAATAATATTTAAATTACAAATGAAAATTTAAAATAAACCCCATATATATATATATATATATAAGAAAGAGATAATGATAATGCAAGGATCTAAAAGCAACCATATTCATAGATCAACCCTTATTAATCTATTGCTTGTGACTTCTCATACCCCGATTAAAAAAAACCTTACTCACGTTTACCCATATTCAATAAGTACAAAGTTTTCCATCTTATTAAACCATTTGTTTTCCTAATTTCAATACGACATACTATCATTATATTTTTAATGGCAAAACAACCGACTTTGATCCGGACGAATTGTCGCAGAAATCAATTGCCAATATCGAATGGCAGTAGCACGAATATTCTATGGCTGTTTTTAAAGTGAAAGACCATGCTCTCAATCATGGCTACTTTAGTCTCTGTCCCCTTTCTACTTTGGCCATTATTTCAGATGTGCTATTATTCCTCTGAATTGACATCCACTCTCCCTCTTGCCAAAACAAAAGATATGAATGGGGCTACAATGTTTCCATGAATGCCCAATTACAGTATTTTTCTGACACACAGAATCCATAACTGCCACAGCTGTAAAGGAAATTTTATTTTATAAATATTTTCATGCATTTGAAAGTGGCCTTACTGCGCACAAAATTTCAAATGGGAGCCACGGGTGGCAAAGCATTTTTTCTCAGTCCCAAATTAATCATGCCATCACTTTTTTTCATCTTACCGACATTTGGTCACGTCTGTAATTGGACTTTATTCTTACATAAATTTTTAGGTGCGACATGGATGGAGGCAATTCAATACAGATATTTTTAATTTGGCGTTACAATTATGTGTCATTATCATCAGTAATACTTCAGTTATAATTTTTAATAGTTTGATAGAGATTGACTATAGTTTGATTGAAATTGATTGTTGAATATATTTTAATGTCTTAATTTTTTTATAATAATAATAATAATAATAATAATAATAATAATAATAATAATAATAATAATAATAAATAAATAAATAAATAAATAAATAAAAAATTATATTTTAATAACTTTTAAATATTAAAGAATTAGTTTTAGAAAAAAATGTATTTATTTTTTGAAAATATATAAATATAGTTTTAGAAATATTATGTTGATTAAAAACATTTTATAAATTGTTATATATTGTGAAAGAATAAAATTTTAAATTTCAACATATTTTGAAATGTATAGTTTATTATTAAAATATTAATATTATTATATAGCTGGTAGTGTGGTGTAGTATTGAGTGGAGCATTAATATTTATTTGGTTTCTCTATGTTTTATGGATAGATGGGTAGCTTTGCATCTCGTTTTAGTTGTTCTTTCTTTTCTGACTACTCAGCGGCATAAAGACAAACTTCTACTTTCTCTCCCTGATGTGGTTCTTGTGCTTAATTTTATGTACTTTTTATAATTACTCTAATGTCATTTCATTTTTTTATGTTTTACTACTATTAATATTTGCTCTAATCTATTTTAAGCCAACCTTTCCTGCGACACACTATCCAAACTAAAAATAACAATCAAATACTTTACTTTAACTTTTAATAAATTACTATTTTATTAATAATAAATATATTATAATATTTTTATTATAAATTATTTTTATTATTTTTAATTATTTTTATATATTAAAAATAATTTTCATATTAAAAAAATTATACTAATTTTCAATATCAATAATTTTATATAATTATAAATATTTTCACCATTTATTACATCTCTACTAATACTTGGTAATAAATATTTATTTGATGTTCTTAAATTAATTATAAATTATTTAAAAAATTGTAATATTAGAGGAGACTTTGACATAGAAAAGGTGTCAAAGTTCACCAATATAGTAAGTCTCCAAGAAGACTTTCAATGTGTAAACCACAAAATTGATTATATTAAATAAAATATGTTCTGAGACAGTCAAATGATCAGAAAATTCATTTTATTGACATGGCCATAATCTTACGAAACAAAATAGATTGTTAAACACGGAAATACTATGAGATCAGAATTTACTGTTTATAAGATCAGTACTTACACTATGAATTGTAGCATAAAAATTAGTGATCCTATGCAACCAATCTAATATCAAAATTGGTGTTGGTGAAATAACTTCCCATCGAAGAGGTAGTTCTCTCCTCACTATTGTAATCCCTTAAGCACATATAGAAGAAGCATGGATCCTGCCAATGGTTGAGGAATTTGTACATCTAATCCTTATAAAAACCGCTTCTTTGCTTACTTGAGACATGATGCGTTCTCCCTCCAAAGATGTATATGACTGGACATTTGGTTATTCCAGATGCATCCAGATCATAATTACATAATTTCATCCCATTCTTGATTATTGAAAATAATCAGTTAGAAGGACAAAAAAATTATGATATCCCATGTGGTAAATTGAGCAATTAATGGTGTTGAGTTTGAAGGATTTAAGCTAATAGTAAGAGCTATAGTGCTAATGCCAATACTAGAGAATAGAGGAATTAAAAACATAAACAAAGCACAACAGAGCAGTAAAAATAAAACAACACAAAAAAATTCAAGTTAAAAGAAAAGAAATAGCTATAGCTATTAGAAAACATGATTAGTCAATATGATTGTGTTATTGACAAGCTCTCTAATACAATAGTACTTAGTATCAATATGATTAGTTATTTTATGTAAAACATGATTTTTGGAAAATGTAATGGCTGAACTATTATGACAAAATATTGTAGTGGCTTCTTTTTAATCTTTCATTAAGTCTCTCAACATTTTTTGCATCCAAATAGCTTGACAAGCTACACTAGTGGCTACCATATACTATGATTCCGCTGAAGAAAGAGTCACAATGCATTGTTTCTTTGAAGCCCATGACAAAACACCTATAACAAAGTGAAAATCATACCCAAAAGTGATTTTTCTATCATCTATACTACCACCATAATCGCTATCTCTACTCACATACCTCTCCTCTTACCGCACTTCCAATGAGAGTCTTCTTGAGACTCCATAAACATTGAAATCAGGCTTATACCATATATAATATTAGGCCTTGTGGCTATCAAATACATAAATCTTCTAGCCAGCTTCGTGAACAATGGGGGATCCACACAAGATCCACCATCCTCTTTGCTTAGCTTCAATCCCATCATGACCGGTGTTGGGGCTGCCTTGCACTATACCATATTGAATCTCTTTAACATTTCATTTTGATATTCTAGTTGACAAATAAATATATCATTATTAGATTGATGGACTTCGATGTCCAAAAAATATCTCGTAAGCCTCAAATTAGTTATTTCAAATTCACTCTTCATTGTTATTTTGAAAGCATCTATGCTAAGACCACCGATAAAGATTAGATCATCTACATATAAACAAACAATTAGAATGTTACCTTTCTTTTTGACTTTGATGTACAAGATTGACTCAAAACCACTTCTGTAGAAACCATTTTGAATGAGATTGGAGTCAATGTAGTTGTACCAAGCTATAGGAGCTTGTTTTATTCCACAAAGTGTCGTGTTCAAACTATATACCTTTTTTTCATGACTTGGTATCTCATAGCCTTGTGGTTGTTCAACATACACTTCTTCCTTTACATATCCTCTTAGAAATGCTGAGTTGACATATATTTGGTACACATGCCACTTGTTGTGGGCAACAATGGCTAATACAATTCTAATTGTGTCTAACCATACAACAGGAGCAAATGTTTCATTGGAATCTACTTTGGGCTATTATGTGAATCCCATTTAAACTAGTCTTAATTTATGTTTTTTTACCTTTCCATCAGCATATTGTTTAGTCTTATAAATACACTTTATACTTATTACATCCTTCATGCAACTCAACCAATTCCCATGTTTGATTATTCTCAATGGACTCAATCTCTTCACCCATGTCTTGTGCCCATGTATCATCACTCATAGCCTCTGCAAATGTTAATGGATCATCTAAATTTGAAAATAAAACAAAGATTAAAAATGAATTTGTTATATCAATATTATATAACTCACTCAAATTTCTTATTTTTTTGGCTTCATGATTACTAGAGTTGGTTGTGAAGATGTAGAATTTCTTGGAGTGATAACTAGAGTTGATCCAAGGGTGTCAGCTAATGTAGATGTTTTTTCTTGTTACTTGTGTATATTTTTTGTACGCTTGGTGTGGGCATCAACCTTGAATATCTCTTTATTGTAAATTAGGGTGTAGCTTGAGCTATAGCTTATGGTGTTATCCTGGGAGTGGAAGGAGTTATTCTTTGAGTTGTACTTGATGATGGAAACACTTTATATACCAATATCATCATGAGGAGTAGTAAGAATGGTGTTTCTAGTCCTCTCTGCACTTCTATCACATGCTTCATTCTCCACAAACTAAACACCATGGCTTATTATAACCTTCTTAGTGATAGGAGTAAACTACTTATTGCCTTTGTATTCACTAAAAATCCAATAAATATATATTTTTCTCATTTATGGTCTTTCTTCTTCAAGTCATCTAGAACATGTGTATATGCAACATAGCCAAATACCTTAAAATGAGAAAGACTATGTTTATTTCTTGTCTAGTATTCTTGAGGGACTATGTGATTCACACTCTTTGTTGGGAGCATATGATATAAAATAGAATTTCCACTGCATCAACCCAATATTCATTAGGTAAATATGATACTACCAACACACTACATGTCATGTCTATAATGGTTTGGTTCTTCCTCTCTACCACACCATTTTGGTGAGGTGTATAATAGGCTATAAATTGATTGTGTATGCTATGTAATGTACAAAAAATTAGAAAATAATTAAAAATATACTCACTACCTCTATCCATACTCAAAACCTTGATGTAGTGGCCACTTTGCTTCTGCACAAGTGCCTTGAACTGATGAAAATAAGCAAATGCATTAGATTTATGTTTTAAAAAGTATACCCATGTTCTTCTTGTAAAGTCATCAATAAAATTAATGAAATAAGTGCATCCTCTTATAGAGGTGTTTGTATTTTCCTACAAATATCCAAGTGAACAATCTCAAGTGGTACTCTTTCTCTTATTGATTCCCCAACTGGGAAAGACTTCTATGCTATTTGTCCAAGATACAACCTTCATAAACTCTTTTTGGTTTCTCAATTAATGGCAAACCTTTCACCATGTTCTTCATATGTAGTAATTTCATCCCTATAAATTTCAAATGCTCAAATCTAAAATTCCACAACCAAGATTCATCTTTTACAATTGACTGAAATGCAATTTGAATTTCTCCACCACTACCTTTTTCTTCTTTGAAGCTTAATATTTTTACTACAGAATGTACATTGGCTTGCTCCAATGCTGAATTTATTAAATCTATAGAATTTATCTCAGCTTCTAATTTTGTATTTTTTCCTTAAAGGTAGCTCTGAAATGTACATTAATCATTTTATAAACAACTTGAGCTTTTTTTCCCTTTATATCGATACTTATCCTCAAGGGAAAGATCTAGTTGGTAATGATTTGCACTTTTGCAATTAGTTGTTTTCTTGGAAACTTGCCCAAAATCATGCACTCATTATTTTCCATGTATACTCAATAGCCATTTTATACAAACTAACCAATAATCATTAACTTTTTGCTTCCCCTTTTTGGTTGGAATATTAACTCTACCTTTATCCAAAATAGTGACTTTATTATTGTTACCAAGTACAACATCAGTTTGAACTGATTCATTCAAGTTATAAAACAAATTTACATTACCTATCATGTGATTCCTACAACCAAAATCCAAATAACATATGTCACATGGGATTTCTTGGACTGAAGTGCACTCCACTAGGGAGATTGTATGAATTGCTTAAGCAATCATTATGCATGCAATAAACATAGTGCTTGTGGGAGTGATACTTGATTGATTTTGACTTTCCCTGTGCTTCTCATACTATTTTTTTTTCATTTATTAGCATAATGTCCAAACTTCTTATAATAGTGACATTGAATGTGTGATTTGTCAAACCTTGGGCCATTGGTGTGACTGAAATTCTAATTTTGGCCTCTAGCTTTGACATTTGTAGGACTACTGCTATGTCCACCTCTAGGACAACTTCTCCCTCTACCTCTACGGCTGAATTTCTAACGTCTACTTCCATGGCTTATAGTTGACTAAGATAAAAATGCATTTTTCAATGAGATGTTTGACCTATTTAGTCTATATTCATGATTGATGAGAGAGACATGAAGCTCATCAACATAAAATTGACTCAAGTCTTTGGTTTCCTCAAAATCCACGACTAAAGGGTCATATTTAGAAGGGAGACTTCTAAGCACCTTCTCAAAAATGTTCCTACCCTCTATGACCTCTCCATAAAATTTGATTTGATTAGTCATACCAACAACATGTGTAAAGAAGGATTCTACCAACCCTAAGTCTCTCATTGATAAATTTTCAAAATCTCTTCTAAGGAGCTATAATTTAGCAGTCTTTACCTTGTCCATACCTTGGTAAACAATTTGTAGTGTATCCCGTGCCTCTTTAGCTTGCTTTGCTACTACTACTCTTAGGATTATGCTCTCATGCATTACTCAACTTGTGTAAGGGTGTTATATGTTGTCTGATCTGCTAGTTCCACATAACCAGTTTGATCTATCTCCTATGCGTATTGAGATTGAAACAATACTTTCATATTTAAAGACTAATACTTATCATTCTTTTCTATAAAAATAAGGGTTTACAAACTACCCAGGGACACACCAGATGTGGAGGCCATTAATAGAGTAAGGAAAATGTTCCTTTGCTTTGATACCAAATGAAGGATTTAAGCTAATAGTAAGATCTATAACTCTAATGCCAATACTAGAGAAAAGAAGAATTAAAAACATAAACATAACACAACAAAGCAGTAAAAATAAAACAACCCAAAAAGTGCAAGATCAAAAAATAGAAATAGTTATAGCTGTTAGAAAACCAAATCTGCACAAAAATAGCTTTAACTATATGCATATATATTTATCAACAATAAAATAAATAGCTACAGCCGCACGTAAAACTACATTTTTAACAACATATCCTTTGCTAAAGACTTTCTACTCTTTTTGCTTATGCTCTACCCTTTTCTTCTGCTATATGCATTAAATGAAATGGTTCCTTCTATATCTTTCTAGACTGGATACGTTGGGCTCTAAGTAAGTAGAAAATTAATAATATTTAAATGTGTAGTTACAGATCGCACATGGCAAAATTAACATCAACCAAAAAAAATATTTAATGTAAATTCCTTAGGTAGCGATATAAATCTTAGGTAGTGCAAAAAATATATTCTGCAGTAAATGCCCAGCTGTAGATAATTAATATTTCCAATAGAGTTAGAGATTCAACGATTATAGTCTCATATGTGGTAAACTCTGTACTATTAAGATATCATAGTAAATGCATAATTTAATTTAACCATGTATCTTTTATGAATGTCCTTGCTTGTTGTTGTAATTCTATATGAAGATTATTAATGGTGTTTTCATAAAATGTCTTTACTAAATGGCTTGGTTTATTGGGCAACTAGACTTTGTTATGTGAATATATAAGCATACGATTAAAGAAATGCCTCTTAAGAGTTATAAAAGGTATAAATTAGCAGATTTTAACTAATCCCTCACCAAATATTTTGTTAAAAACTAAAGATGAACAAGAGATAATTTCTCCACTTCAGTCTAACTGTCTGTTTGCCTCCCTCTCATGCACACATCATGCACTGCATGCTCAGCAGTTAACAGTCAATTTATTCAAGTAGTTAGAGGATTAGTTTAGACTTAGTTAGTTGTAGTCAAGGAATTAGTTTATTTTTAGTAATTTTTGCTTTCACATTCTATTTATAGATGCCTTGGGTACAACATTGTAATAGCAAGAAAAGGAAGATCAATAAAGAAATCTTTTTCAAGATTGCTGTAGCAATCAGGAACAATTTTATATTACTGTTTATTTTCTTGTTCTTTTTTTGCTATGTTTATTCCTATAAACTGGTATCAGAGCTTGGTAAGGAAGAGTGCAGGGAAGCCATGAAGGGAGATCATAGCAAGCACAGTTAACCCAAGGAAAGCGTGCAGTCAATTTGGAGAATTTAGTTAAGGAGAAGCACAAATTTGAGAGCACACACAATAGAAGTCTAAGGAGAAGCACATGTATTAGCAGTAAAGGAGAAGTTTGTGTGGTTGACGCAGCAGTCAACAAAACTACAAGGTTTTAAAGCACAACCAAAGTGCCTGGGTGGATCAACGCAGCAGGGCACAGTCTTTAAGTGGGTGTTGACGTGTTTGCAAGACATTTTATTTTAGACTGAGCCATTTGAAAATTTATAGTGGACTATGGTAGGCTGTGAGGCAAAGTGAAGGGCGAGTTGGGTTAAAAGCCATGGTGTTCTTCTTGTCCACAACATGGACTAGACCGCCGAAGTTTGCTTGAATATCGAGAAGGGCTCTAAGAATTGTTCTCTTTAGAGTCTATTTTGAAGGAAAAGAAAGATCTATAGTAAAAAATATATTATTAATTCAATGTCAGATCATGGAAAAACACCAGCAGATAAAGTCAAAAAAGGAGGATCTAGTCACTTCAGTGATGTACATGGCAACAAATAACAACATTTCTCAGCGTCAAATTCCCATTTTTAGTGGTAAGAATTATTATTTTTGGGCAATTAAGATGAGAAATTTTTTTTTCTCATAAGATATCTTGAATTTGGTAGAAAGTGGTTTTGTAGAACTGCAGGATGAGGCTGCCCATCAGGCATTAACTCGAGCACAAAAGGAAGAGCTTAAAGAGAACAAGAAAAAAGATGCAAAAGATTTATTTCTAATCCAATAGGCACTAGATGAATATATTTTTTCCATAGTTACAGTAGCAACAAGATCTAGATCGGCATAGAAAATCTTGGAGACTACCTATAAATGTAATACAAAGGTAAAAATTGCTAAATTGCAATCACTTAGGAGAAGTTTTCAAAATTTACAACTGAATGATTCAAATTTAATAGACCAGTTTATGGGTCAAGTGTTGAATATAGTGAATCAAATTAGATCTAATGGAGAAACTATAACAAATCATAAGATCATAGAAAAAATACTCAAAAGTTAACCTAGTAAATTTGATGCAATAGTTTTAGCTATTGAGGAAACCAAGGATTTGGTACAGTTATCTATAGATGAATTAATGGGTTCTTTGTTAACACATGAATCTAGAATGAATAGGAATAACAATACTTATCTTCAGAATGCTTTCAAGTCACAGGTATCATTTGGTAGAGGAAGAAGAAGAGGAAGGTCAAACTTTAGAGGAAAAGGCAGAGGAAGAACTGGAAGGAACAATCTAGATCAAGGTGAAAATAGTAATCAAAACTACATCAATAGAAGACGTGGCAATTATCACTTCTAGCAAAGTTCACAAAGGTTTGATAAATCTAATATTCAATGTTATTACTGCAAAAAATATGGACATTATGCAAGTGACTTCATAATGAAACAAGGATATGTGGACAAGTAGAATGCTAATTACACAAATGAATCTAGTTCTAATCCAGGTGAATCTAGTTCTAATCCTGGAAGCTTATTTCTCACTTGTCATGTTACTCAAGAAAAACCTAGAGATATTTGGTTCTTAGATAGTGGATGCAGTAATCATATAATAGGGAATAAATAATTTTTTTTTAGTCTTCATGATTCTGTAAAATCTAAAGTGAAATTAGGAAATGATATCAAAGTGGATGTAATGGGTAAAGGTGTAATAAATGTTTTGGCAAAAAATAGTGAAATAAGGTTTATATTTGATGTTTATTTTTTACCTAGACTAAAGCATAATCTTATGAGTGTTGGATAGTTAGTATAGAAAGGTTACTAAGTATCTTTTATGGATAATGTTTGCACAATACTAGACAAGTTTTCAAGTGACAGGTTGATAGGAAAGGTGGAGATGACCAAGAATCAGATGTTCCCTCTTTGAATTCAGTGCATCCAAGGAGAAGAGGAAGCCCACTTCAAATCCATGCATCTAGACCAATCATGGCTATGGCACTTAAGGTATAGACATTTACATTTTGGAGGTTTGAATTTGTTACAAAAGAAAAATATGGTGAAGGGATTACCACCAATAGAATAGCCAAGAAGTTCATGTGACAGTTATATTCTAGCAAAACAACATATAAAGAGATTTTTAGTAGGAGCCTCATATAGAGCAAAGGTAATATTAGAGCTAGTCCATAGTGATTTATGTGGACCAATGCAAATTCCATCACTTGGAGGTAGTACTTATTTTTTAACCTTCATTGATGACTTTATTAGACAGACATGGATTTATTATCTCAATAATAAGTCTGAAGCCTTTGGAAAATTTAAAAAATTCAAGGCTATGGTTGAAAAGCAAAGTGGCCATTACATCAAGGTACTTAGATCAGATAGAGGAGCTGAATATATGTCTAATGAATTTCAAGATTTTTGTAGATATCATGGCATTAAAAGGCAACTGACTACAAGGTACACACCACAACAGAATGGTGTAGCAAAAAGGAAGAATAGAACAATCATGGAGATGGCTAGAAGCATGTTGAAGGCCAAACACTTGTCAAATGAATATTGGGCAGAAGCAGTAGCATGTGTAGTATATATTTTGAATAAAAGCCCAACAAAGAGTGTCAGAGATCAAAATCCATAAGAAGCGTGAAGTGGTAAGAAACATAGTGTACATCAATTCAGAATTTTTGGTTATGTTGCATATTCTCTTATACCATCTAAATTTAAAAGAAAATTTGATGATAGAGGTGAGAAATGCATTTTTATTGGCTATAGTGAAGAATCAAAGGCTTATAAGTTGTATAACTCTATTTCAAAGCAAGTGATTATAAGCAGAGATGTTGAATTTAAGGAAGAAGAAGCATGGGATGGTAGCACCATCATAATTGGAGCACCAATTCCACAAATTGAAAAAAAATTGAAGAACAAAATTTGCAAGGAGATCAATCCTCTCCACAAGCAAGAATAAGCACTCCAATAAGAATAGCTAGGAGGCTTGAACAAGGTGAATCATCTGGTCATGCATGTCATCCAACTCCAAATTCATAAGTAAGTGATGAATCAAATCCAACTCTTGCCACTTTAAGATCAATATTTAATGGTAAGAAAATGAAAAACTTGAATGATATTTATAATCAAGAAGAAGAGAAATTAGATTTGTGTTCAAATTTTCCTCTTTTCACTCATGATCCTATGTATTATGAAGAAGTAGTTAATGAGGAACATTGGATAAAAGCAATGGATGAAGAGATGAAAGCAATTGAAAGAAATCAAACATAGGATCTAACTAATCTACCTAAAGGTAAGTATTGCATAGGATTCAAATGGGTTTATAAGACCCAATGTGATGTAGATGGAAATGTTGAAAAACACAAGGCAAGGTTAGTAGCAAAAGGTTTTGCACAAGAACATGGATTTGATTATAATGAAGCATTTGCTCCATTTGTTAGACTTGATACTATTAGAATGGTTTTAGCAATAGTTGCTCAAAATAATTGGTATGTATATCAAATGGATGTCAAATAACCTTTCTTGAATGGTTTTCTAGATGAGGAAGTGTATGTGAAACAGCCAGCAAGTTATGAAGTGCAAGGACATGAAGAAAAAGTCTATAGATTGAAGAAGGCCCTTTATGGTCTCAAGCAAGCACCAAGAGCATGGTATAGTAGGATTGATTCATACATGACAAACAATGGATTCAACAAAAGCAATAGTGAGCCTACTTTGTACACAAAAATCAATAAAGAAGGTTAGATTTTGATTGTGTGTTTGAATGTCGATGATTTGATTTTCACTGAAAATTTGTCTGTAGACACATTTAAATTAGCAATGAAGAAAGAATTTGAAATGAAAAATTTGAGATTAATGAAGTAGTTTTTAGGCATAAAAATTGTACAATTAGAGAAGGGAATATTTATTTGTCAAATTAAATATGCAAAGGATGTGTTAAGAAGATTTAAGATGCTGAATTGTAAACTAGCACCTAGACTAGTTGCTATAGGGACCAAACATAGAAAAGAAGACCAAGGGTCTAATGTTGATTCTACAACATTCAAAAGACTAGTTGGCAGTTTGATTTTTTTTATAGCTACAATACTAAATATCATGTATGGGGTTAGTTTAATCTCTAGATTCATGGAGTCACCAAAAGACTCACATTGATGAGTTGGAAAGAGGATATTGAGATGTGTGGCAAGAATAATAGAATATGGAATTTTATATTCCAAAACTAACGATTTTAGTTTGATTGGTTATACTGATAGTGATTTTGCATGTAGCATTGATGACAAGAAGAGTACTTCTAGACATGCCTTTCTTTTAGGAGTAGGTGTGGTCACATGGGCATCCAAAAAGCAACCTATAGTGACACTTTAATCAACTGAAGTAGAGTATGTAGCAGCCACATCAGTAGCATGTCAAGCAACTTGAATGAGGAGAATATTGATAGATTTATTACAAGCACATAAGGAGTCGACACCAATATTTTGTTACCACAAATCAGCAATTGCATTATCAAAAAATCATGTTTTTCACAAATGGAGCAAGCACATTGATACAAGATTTCACTTTATTAGAGAGTTTGTGAAAAATGGAGAAATTCATCTAGAATTCTATAGATATGAAGATCAATTGGTAGATATATTCACAAAGGCATTAGCAAAGGAGCGTTTGATTATCATAGAGTTAGTGAAAAATAAATGAATAAAATCCTTCATATTGATGTTATTCAACTGTTATCGCCATTTAGCTTTTAATCTATGAAATTTGGCCCATGACTCAAAGAGCAAACTAGAATTGAATATCATCACCATTTGAATATAAAATCAATGTATTATCAGTATCACCACGGTGAATAGAACAACATCCTTCTTAAAAACAAATATATAGTGTAGTTAATCAATCGTTCACACCAGAATGGAATACAATCTAACTGCTAGTAAACAGTTCAAGTAATTTCTTCTACTTTGTGCTAACTTTGCTCCAATAAATTTTAAACATTGGGTAATTCTGGGAAGAAACTATGAAAAATTAAAACCATTGAGATAAAAAATTCAAAAAATTCAATGAAAAAAAACAAATATTTGGTAGAGTTGTAACTTAATGAAACAATAAACTGATATATACAAGTGGCCTTCCAAATGAGAAAATACAGGCCTAAAGTTTAAAGAACGCTTCATTTTGATAGGGTAAAATAAAGCAAGCCAAAATAACAATTTCTTATTCTAATTTAGGAACCTATTATATTAAACTACTATAAAAAGAAAAACCAACAAGACTGACATCAACCGAAGTGGAATACAATATGCCAAAGTCTTTTGTACCACTCACATACATCAGTATTCTCTTACTGAGCTACTAATGAGAATATTTTGTAGACTACATAGACCTTAAAATTAGGCTTACACCATACATAATATTAGACCTTGTGGCCATCAAAAACATAAAGCTTCCAAGCAACCTCTTGAACATTGTAGGATCCACACATGGACCATCATCCTCCTTAATTAGCTTCAGTCCCATCATGACCGGTGTTGGTGATGCCTTTCACTTTATTATATTGAATCTCTTCAAGATTTCATTTTCATATTTGGATTGAGAATTAAATATACTAGCATTATGCTGATGGACTTCATTTCCCAAAAAAAATCTCATAAGCCCCAAGTCAGTCATTTCAAATTCACTTTTCATTGCTATTTTGAAAGCATCTATGTTAAGATCACCAGTGAAGATTAGATCATCTACATACAAGAAAATAATTAGAATGTTACCTAAATTCCTAAATTTGATGTACAAGGTTGGATCACAACCACTTTTTTGGAATCCATTTTGAATGAGATAGGAGTCAAAGCAGTTATACTAAGCTTTAGGAGCTTGCTTTAATCTATAAAGTGTCTTTTTTAACCTATATACATTGTTTTCATGAACTGGTATCTCATAGCCTTGTTGTTTTTTCACATACACTTCCTCCTCTAGATAGCCATTTAGAAATGATAAATTCACATCCATTTGGTAGATAGTCCACTTGTTGTGAGTAGCAATAACCAATATGGTCCTAACTATCTCTAACTACACAATAGGAGAAAATGTTTCATTCAAATCTATTCTAAGCTATTGTGTGAAGCCCCTTACAACTAGCCTATCTTCATGATTTTGAACTTTTCCATCAACATCATGTTTAAAATTATAAATACATTTTACACTTATTATATCCTTGCCTTCAAGCAACTCAACCAAATCACATGTTTGGTTCTCCTTAATGGACTCAATTTATTCATCCATAGCTTATGCCTATGTATCATCACTCATAGACACTTCAAATGTTAAAGTATCATCTACATGAGAAAAAAAAATTGAAAATGATTTTGTTGTATCAACATTATATAACTCACTCAAACTCCTTGTTTTTAATGGTAGCATGCTTTCTAGAGTTGGATCTGAAGATGTAGAACTACTTGGAGTGCTAGTTCAAGTTATTCCAAGGAAGCTAGATAATGTAGATGCTATTTGTGGCTACTTGTGGAGTTTGATGTACTTTGGGTGTGGGCAAAAACCTTGAAGACCTCATTGCCATGAATGGAGGTGTAGCTTAAGCTACAACTTATGGTATTATCTTGAGAGTTGAAGGATCTTTTATTTGAGTTGTACTTGATGATGGAAACACTTCATCGTCGATATGATCATGAGGAATAATAGTTGTAATGTTTATAGTCCTCTCTAAATGTCCTTCCCTTGCTTCATCTTCAATAAACTAAACATCACAATAGATTATGACCTTCCTAGTGATAGAATTAAATAACTTATGTGCTTTTGTATCCTATGAATAACCAAAAAATATAAATGTGTCCTTTATCATCTAACTTCTTCCTCAAATCATTTTGAATGTGTGCACATGAAACACAACCAAATACCTTGAAATGAGAAACACTATGTTTCATACCTATCTAAGCCTCTTGAGGGACTTTGTTCATCACACTATTTATTGGGTGCCTATTCATGATATAAATAGTATTTTCCATTGACTTATCCCAAAATTCATTAAGCAAATGTTGGCCTACCAACATAGTATGTTACAACTCCATAATAGTTTGATTCTTCCTCTCTACCACACCATTTTATTAAGGTGTATAATGGGCTGTATATTGCTTGCATTTACCATGCAATATACAAAAATTGAGAAAATAGTTTGAAATATATTCACCACCTCTATCCATCCTCAAAAACATGAAAATATGTAAATGCATCAAACTTGTGTTTTATAAAGTAAATTCAAGTTTTCCTTGTAAAATCATAAATAAAAGTAAGAATATAAGTGTAGCCTCTATAGACAGTGTTTGCATTTACCCAATTTTTTTTGAATGAATAAAATCAATAAGTGCTTTTACTCTTATTAATTTTCCAACCAGGAAAGACTCTCTATGTTATTTTCCCAAGATACAGCCTCCACAAACTCTTTTTGATTTCTCAATTAATGACAAACCTTTCACCGTGTTCTTCATATGTAGTATCTTTAGCCCTCTAAAGTTCAAATGCTCAAATTTAAAATTCCATAGTGAAGATTCATATTTTACAACTTACTAAAATGCTATTTGAATTCCACCACCACTATGTTTTGCTTCTTCAAAGATAAATTGGCTTTCTCCAAAATTTATTGAATCTAAAGAATTCATTTTAGCTTCTGATTTTGTATTTTTTGCCTTAAAGATAGCTTTGGAATTTACATTATTTTTATTATGAACATCTATGGTTCTTTTTCCCTTCATATTTGGCCTTATCCTCAAGGGAAACATATGGTTGATAGTCATTTGTACTTTGGCAAGTAGTTGGTTGCTTGGAAACATGTCCAAAATCACACACTCATTATTTTCCATGTACATTTTAATGCCTTTTTGTATTAACTGACCAATATGCATTAAGATATGTTTGAAACTAGCAATATAATACACATCATGCATAAACGTTTTATCCCCTTTTTGTTTATAATATTAAATGTACCTTTACCCAAAAAAGTAACCTTGTCATTTTTGCCTAGTGTGACATTAGTTTGAATTGATTAATCTAAGTTAGAAAACAAATATAAATTACTTGTAATGTGATTACTACAACTAGAATATAAATACCATATGTCTTATGGGCTTTGTTCAAAAATATTTTACTCAACTAGGAAGCTTGTAGGAATTGCTTTAGTAATTGTAGTGCATGCAATAAACATAGTGCTTGTTGGAGTGCTACTTGACTAATTTTGACCTTAATTAAGCTGGTCATATGAAATTTATTGCATTCATAAGCATAATGCCCAAACTTCTTACAATAATGACATTGAATGTGTGATTTATCAAACCTTTGGTCACTTGGGTGACTAAAATTATGATTTTAACCTCTACCACCAACATTTGTAGGACTATTGCTACGTCCACCTCTAGGGGAACTTATCTCTCTATCTCTAGGACTAAATTTACACATTCCTCTTTTATGAATTATAGATTACTTAGATTAAAATGCATTTTCCAATGAGATGTTTGACCTATTTAGTTTATATTCACGATTGATGAAAGAGGCATGAAACTCATTAATAGTAAACTAACTCAAGGATCTGGTTTCTTCTAAAGATAAAACTAGAGGGTCAGATTAATAAGGGGATATTCTAAGCACCTTATCTAAATTCTTCCTATCCTATATAACCTCTCCATGTGATTTGATTTGATTAATTAGACCAAAAACATGGGTAATGAAATATTCTACTGAATCCAAGTCTCTCATTGATAAATTTTCAAAATATCTTGTAAAGAGCTATGATTTAGTAGTCTTTACCTTGTTTATAACTTGATAAGCTATTTTTAGTGTATCCCATGCCTCCTTGGATTTATTTGTTTCTACTACTCTTGGAATTATACTCTCATGTGTTTCTTTATGGATATGTAATAAAGCTTTCCCATTCTTCTTCCTTTGTTTTTTCCAAAATCTTTCTTAGCTTGTGTAAGGGTGTTATATGTTGTCTAGTCTATGGGTTTCACATTACTATTTTCAATTATCTCCCATACATCTTGAGACCAAAAAAAATCTTTCATAGTTAAAGACCAATAATCATAATTCTTTATTACGAAAATAGGGGTTTATAAACTAGACAGGGATGTACCAGATGTGGAAGCCATTAATGGCTTTGAAGAGAATGTTAAAAAACATAGAAAAAATAGAAAGGTAGAGGTTTACATGGATTTGAAACAAGATGAAGTTTTTAAGAGATGAGTAGAGGAGATTAATACAAAACTAATTCTTTAAAATAGAGGATTTGATTTTCATAGACAAAATAGAGCATAAACATAATAATCCATAGAATTTAGAGAAAGAGAAAGAGAATGGATATAACTATTAATGAAACTAAATATGCACATAAATTATCTTTAGTTATATGAATATATTCATGAAGAATAGCTAGCATTATAGTTTCATATAAAACTATATATTACTGAATAATCCTCTATTCTAGAATTTCTACACCTTTTTTATGTTCTAGGTTTGAGCTGGACTATTCTATCTCTTTCCAATGTAGTGTAATAAAAAATTAAATAACTCCTTTGTACTCTTGCTAGGTTACACTGGCCTCACACAAGATAAATATGACATCAAAATATAAACAACTAAAAATAATAATAGATCAAGTCCTGCTAGATGGCAATACAACTAGAAAAGATAAAAAAAATATTTGGACAATAAGTGCCTAGCTTTGAGTAATTATAACTTTCTTAATACATTCAACAGGATACACTGGGCCACTGCAATAATATTGATTAGTTCACTAAGTATTTTGGGTCTTCTTCTCTCTATTCAATGGGTGTAATCATCCTAATTATAGCTCAAAGGAGTAAAAATAATGAAATACTTAGGAAGAGCACTGACAACTTTTTTTTTTGATGTATTAACTTAAAAGTAGAAATACATTTTAAACATTTTCAACATCTAAACCTATGTCTACATTAAAATTATTAAAAGAATCTTCATCAAATAATACACTAGTAGGCTCATCAACAACACTGACACATTATTCATCTCCAAAGCATGGGTTTCTAAGGTAAGATTTATCATTATTCATTTTTGAGAGAGTGATCAAGAAATCATAAATTTATATGTACCAACTTAGAATAAAAGTAAATTTTTTATCCCCTAGTCATTATTATTAAGGATCAAATCATGTGTACTCCAGTTTCTTTCACTTAGAGAATCACTAGAACACTGTATGGATATTCACATGACAATATTCTACAATCACAATCTATAATCCCATGAGTGTGCCACCATTAACAATTTTCCCACTTCATCCTACTTACCTTTCCTTCTCTATTTCCAAACATTTGTAGTTGGTTCTTGAAAAAAATAATTTATTTTATCGTTATTTCCATCTCACCTCATGAAGAACCAAACTTTCCATTTTTTCAAATACACATCTCATTATCTCCATATTTACATCATGATATACCTTTACTAATTTAGGATCCAAATAATAGGCTTCCATGTGTAGAGGATGATACAACATGAAACTCTATTTATGGTAAATTTCCAAAATTTATTTGATTTATTCAATTTCACCTAATGTAAATTTTAATTTTATTTATTATCTTACTCTATCAACTCCCTCATTTTTAAAATGTATGGAAGGTTTATTTCCACTAACCAATTTAAAAATTATAAAAAGTGGATCAAACCTAATCATACATTTAATTTGATTATTATCATTTAAGTATATTTATATATTCTAAAACATAATTGTAATTACACAAATCCATTACAACTTAGTGCTTCCATTAGTTCCTAAGAAAGATCAACTGCCTCAAACTCAACTCTAAGAATAAAAGAAAAATATGCATTTACTACATAAAATAGTCTTAGTGAGATTCCAAGTGGTTACTTATCTTTAAAATATTTGATAATCTATATAAATAAAATTCTTGGAACCTTAAAATTAAAATTATATCTCACAATCCAATGGTCACAAGGTGAGGCATGGACTAATAACTATAGTATATGGTAAATGAGAAAAATTGGGTGTGAGGTATAGATTTTTAAAAATATCACAATAAGAGGTGGGCAAAGCATGAAATATGAGAATACATATTAGCAAAGAAGCAGAGGGATGATGATCTTGCATGGCTGAAAAGTGATGAGGAAACCATATAAGGGCATTATGTATTAAGCAATTCAACACTTTATAGTGGCCATAGGGTCTAACAAAATTCCTTTGGGAAGGAGGCTTCAGTGATCTAGGGATTTTTTAAAGGGCCTCGATGGATAAAAAATGGTTAAGGATATCCCTTTGAACTAAAGTTCAATTTTTGTAGGTGATGTTGGTGAAACTAGAAGGAACCCTCTTATGGTCTTATTTGAAGAGGTGTATTTTATGGACAAAATCAAAGAACTAAAGGAGACGGGCCTAAGAGGAAAGTTTGTGTGTAAATGGATATAAATTAGAGTATTTGAACTATAGGTGGTAAAGCACTGGGGCTGAGACATAGCCTATATATATTCTAAAAAGGTTTTGATTTCAATTATGCACCCTTTTGGGGACAAGAAATGAGAAATTATGAATGGAGGATTTTGGGCTTTGGATCCAACTTTGGTGCCCTAATTTTAACATCTTCTCAACTAATCAGGGTAACTTTAGTGTATTAATTCACATATATAAGATACCGATCAGATTATTAGAAGGGAAAATATCTTTATAAAATTGGTGCATTTATTGAATTATTTATGGGAGTGTATCTAGTAACTAATGATGGTGTCCTATCCTCCTGTGGTAAAGTTTGTGTAAAATTGGAAATAGAGGTGAAAATCATTGAGAGTATCCTTTTTTAGTCTTTAACAGGGCATTGGGAACAACCTGTTAATGTGGAAAAATAACCTTCCATTATTTCAATCATAGAAAAGTGGATTACACTCACATCTAATGCGAGGGGGAAAGGGAAAAAATCTAATGGCTACATGTAAACTCTCTAAAATTACTAAGCTTGGACCGAATATTAAGGTAATTCATAAAGAGAACAAGAAATAAGATAAGTTTTGAGTGCCAATTATGAATGTGGAAGCCACTCAATACTTGAAATAAAATTTGAAATTGGGAAAAAATAAGTCACCTAATACCATTTTCAAGGAAATTCAATTTATCTCCTATGAAGATAATAAAATTTATGTGTGTTTAGATAAGAAAATTAAATGTGAGTTAAAGAATTATTTTTCTAATGCAGATACTGGGCTAAAGGAGGACACTAAGGAGGATGTTTTAAAATCTCAAGCTAGAGTTTTACACTAGGGTAGAGATCTTCATCTCTCCCGAATTATGAAAGAATTGAGCGATAAAGAGGAGATAAGTTCTAAATAAGTCCTTACCATCTCACAAAAGGATTGTGTGATTTTTTAGAAAAACATTGGATCTAGTTTCAAAAGGGGAAGGAAATTGATCAAATTCATTACTACAAAGGAAGTTTCCAAATGTAAGGAATGTATTATTGATAGGTATTTCTTTTATGAATAGCAGGGGGTAGTTGGGTCCACAACTAAGAAATGAAATTTTATCATGGAATGCTAGGGGCTCGAATGCCCCTAACAAGATGCATTTGGTAAGATGATAGATGTTTAAATCAGGTTGTGAAATTTATTTGTTGAAAATAATAAAACTGAATGAAATTGAGGTAGATGCTCTTATGAGAAAAAGTTTGAACAGGTAGAAGGCCATTTCTATGGAATCTATTGGAGTTTATAGTGGTTGGTTGATAATTTGGGATCCACATAAGATTCATGTAGTAAATTATGATTCTAAAACCAGTTGGTAGCTTTATATGGCACCATACTAACCTCCAATGATTGCATACCAATATTTGGTATCATCTCAACCATCTACCTCTTATCCATATATGTTGCCTCCAAATCTCGACCAAACTTACCATCTAATTATGGAGCTTCCAAATCACAAATGGATTTGGTCAAAATGTTAATGGAGAAAATGACCAACCTAGAGTTATCTATTTATAGGGATCATAACCTTTTATCTTATGATAAAATCTACAATGAACCAATCCATCCATCACTTCCTATCCAATATTATCCTCCTCAATGGGAAATACCCAAGTTTTCCAAGTTACAAAGAAAGGAAGACCCCCAACAACACTGCAAAGCATTTCACTATTCTTGCTATTTGATTGCATATGATGATGCTCTTCTTCTTCATACTTTCCCCATGTCTTTATCTAGACCAGCCTTGGATTGGTATAGTGCTCTCACCAAACACTCCATATTTTCCTTTGCTCAAATTATCCAAGTCTTTTTAGATCATTTCTTAGTCAATATATTAAAAAAGGTCTCTATTACCATCCTTTATTCCATTACACATTTTGATGATGAATCAATTACCAATTTTATAGCTAGATGGATAGGTATTATTAACCAATTTTTTTTCTCCTTACCCCAACTCGAGTTTATTGAACTCTTATTTTTAGGTTGTGCCAAACATATTTCCCCTACTGTTAAAGTTCCAAATTTCTAAACTTTTGATGAGGCTTTCATCATGGCACAAAAATTAGAAATTTGAGCCATTGATGAGGGAAAATCAAAACTTAGGAACAAAAATTTTGGCTTTAAATCCAATGACCTTTCCTTAACCAAAACCACCAACCAATCTAACCATACCAATCCTAAACCAAAGGAATCCACCAATTAAGTTATCCTTAAAAATGTTCCACCTCCAATTGTCAACCAACCCAACCTAACCAATTCCTTCAATTCTCTAACCAACAAAATCAAAACTAAAACTGAGTTTTCATAAAATAGTATACTCTAATAGGGGAGTCTTATTATTTAGTTTTTTATAAATTAATTGAAGAAAAAATTATACAACTTCCTCCCATAAAACCTCCACAAAAACTTGGTTAGTACAATGAGAACAATCTTTATGCTTCCACTGATCATTTGCACATGATGTTATTAGCTGAAATACCTTTAAAACTATTATCTAAAATATGATTGATAAGGGAGAACTTGTGTTTGATAATCCAATTTCACCCCCAAACCAGTCGCTTGACATCTTTCGTAAACCTTTCTCCAATCATGTCCTTTCAACTAACTATGATGATATTAATGAAAATTCATCTCATGCTTATGAGGTTCATATGCTTATTGTCATTATTAGTGAACCTATAATTTGAGGAGACCATTACCTCATCTACCCCTTCCACCACACCACTCATTAAAATAGTGCACTCACCTTCTATTCCTTTCGACTCCCAAACAGAGGAAATAACCACCGCTCTTTCTTCTCTTAATGAGACCTTTGAACTATCCACATCTCCTTAGATAGAAATACCAAAGGAGGCAACCATTGATTCAAGATACTCTTTCACCCACTCCATATATTGAAGTTATTGAATTACATTCCATACCCTTGAATACCCAAATAAAGGAAACAACCATTCTTGTCACTTTAATTGAGGCTATCACACCTTCTTTCCCTATCTTAGAACCACCCATTCTCTCTTTAGGAACCATCCCAAAATAAGAGATCACCTTACCCACACCTTCCATGGAAGAGACATCCTCCTAAACATTTGAACCTTCCACCTAGAACATAGATAAATAAACTATCCCTTCACCTCCACTTATAGGCTTAACTTTTGAAATCAATAACCAAGGAATAAAACCCATTTAAAAACCTTTTTCTAGATTAGTCCAAATTCTAGAGTTAACTTCTCAACCCAAACTAGATAGAACCAACTTTTGGCACCATCTTGGGCTCCCTTACTAAAATAAACCTGAAGCTTCAAACACACTTGCATTCACCATTAGATCTACCATTACCTCAACCCCATCCTCAAACACTTCTTTATCCAAAACCATAGGAGAAAAATCCAACCCATCTCTATCTAAAATTGTTAAATCACCTTACACATTTGTAACCAAACCCTTTAAGAATATATGAATACTTCCTACACCTAGCCTTACTCACCCATATTTGAATTTGGACTTAACCCCTTCTATTCCACCAAATAAAACCCCAACCAAACCAACTAAGAAAGTGGAACCACCTAAACTACCACTTTGAACCAGAGCTATACGACCTCCTTCACACTTAAATATATCTTAAGACCCAACCCCTATACCATCCCATGAGCTCATCCTTTTACCAAGAAGGTGAGCCCTCCTGTAGTTACCTATTCCTCATCTAGTAAACATTCTTATGTTGCTATACCTAAACCTACCTCCATGAAAACATAAAAATCTCCATCATTTTTAACTAACCTATATACCTCTACCTTCCCACCTATCACCAAACCTTTACCCTCCAACTATAAATCATCCACCTCCAAACCAACCAAAACCAAACAATTTCATCTAAGACCACTTACTAAAACCCTTTCACCACCTATAATTTTCATACTGAAGTGTGCTTCTAAGAAGGCTTCCACTCCTACAACCAAAAACCCAACACCCTCAACACCTTTGATTGAATATTATTTAACCATTATATAAAGGTTATTGTAATCCTCATCCTTAACCCTAACACCCATCAAACCTTTCAACCCATCACATCTTAATCCATCATGTTTCAATGCTATTTTGATTTCCTCATACCATATAACTCCTGGATATGATTGCAATATTGCATGAGATGAGGTCAACTATTCAAAGTTTAACATTTGGGAAATGGAATACAATGAGTTAAATTTTGAAGAATATCAATGTTGCATATTTAATATAATGTTTGAGGGCACGAGATGACTTTTAAGTGACTAAAATTTTACTATGACCATCTGGATTTAAATATTCAAATTTGTAAAGGAAAAACTAGTGCTCAAATTTTGTGATATATCTTTCGATCTATGGAGAATTTTATCATGGTGTAAAATGGGATTTTATAGAGGACTTTAATGTGCATATATAAAAATAGATTTGAATATTTGAAAGTGTGTAAATTTATATATATTAAGGTTCAAAGTGTACTATATTTTCTTGTATATTATATAAGTAACTCAATAAGGGTACTTGAGCTATGCTTATTGGTATCTCAATGTTTAATGGTGAACTAGCTATTCAAGTATGTTGTAGACTCAATAAGGACCATCTATGTGCATTATAAAGGTTTGAACAATCATATATAGTATGAAAAAAGGGTGAGAAGTTGACTATTTTTCTTCTTATAATGACTGAGTGTACGTAGAAGTGTTTGAGTTAATTGGGGGTTAGTAAAAGAGTGACACGATGGATATTGGAACTTAAAGGGGACCTATAGATCATTTTTCATGGGTACATATGTTTGAAAGTATTCTTATGCTCCTATTTTTCTTCAATAAGTGTTAAATATTTGAATGGGTCATCATAAGACCTAAAAGGTGACTTGGGCTTATTTGAAAGAGAGTTTTGCTTAAGTGTGACCTATATAGGATGCCTTAAGGGTTAAGGTATGCCTAATTTCTAATGAATATGTTAATAATAATGAAGTCTCTATAAATAATTAAACCAAATTATATGGTTTATAGATGTGTACAAGGATTTTATGTGTAGAGTGAGTGTTGAAGAGAAGAAGAGAGATTAGGTATTGTGCATATTGGATGAGTTAATAAACAAAACAATTTGTTGACTATGTGTATGATTTATAGGTAAGAATAGTCCTATTATATATTTGAGGTCTAAGTGTGCATATGAGGATATTTAGAGTGAATAAGGAGAGTGATTTTGGCATGCATATGTGAGAGGCCTATATGAGATATAGAGGGAGTTTGTGTAGGGGTTAGAAAATTAGAGATCCATAATCAGGGGTTGAAGAAATAATATGTAAGGTGGAGGTGTTCATTTCATAAGAGGGTATGAATTAATTAATATTATTTAAGGGTATTTTCTCCTTATGAAATAGGTTTTTCATTAAAGGACTTAGGTCAAAAGTACTTGACCAAGGTTTCTAGTTAGAAGGACTTGATCAAAAGGTGATTATAAGGACTTTATTATCTTAGGGGCAAGTGTTCCTTATGAAATTGATGTTTCACTAAATCTTGGTCAAAAGGACTTGATAAGTATCTTATTTTTAATCTCTTATATGATTGTAGTCCATGTGTTATAGGCTTGAGAGTGGGTTTTATTCCCCTTGACAGTTTTCCACAGGAACAATGTGTTCTATGTTTGATCTTGTGTATGTATTGAATAAATGAGATCTCTTGTTAATCTTGCTCGATCAAGTTGATATATGTTGGTTGTTTAATAGTTTTAAAGGATTAAAATTGAAATATTTGGGCTCATTTATTCACCCCACACTTAGTTATTGTACCTATAATAATTATTATGAGACCATGTCCTTTGGTAAAGGCTTGATAGTTTGAAGGTGACCCAAAGTATAATATGGGTAGTCCTCGAGGAGGTTTATCTACTAAGAAACAACTAATGTTATGCTTTTTAAATTTTAAGGGTGAATACATACATCATTTCCCTAGGGTTTGAAATTTGGTAATCTATTGTGGATGGTTATTTTGGACCTACAATTCCTCCTTCTAGTGTTGCAAATAAGAATTTGTTTGAGAAAATTTTAAGGCAGTGAATTCTATCACTTTTTAAATTTTAGAGACTGAATACACCAAGGTAGTCCATTACACATATAACAAGGAAATATGAGATAAATTGAAGACTATTTAAATTCACAAAGTTGTATACTCATTGAAGATAATTTGAGAGTCTCAAGATGAAGGAAGAAGATTCTATGGAATCTTTTTTATAGAGTATTGATGAGATTATGAACATCATTAGAGGTATTGTAGAGAATCTTAAAGTAACTACTATAGTTAAAAAGGTATTCAGGTCCCTCTCTCTCAAGTTTGATCCTAAAGTATCTACTGAAGAAGAAATTTATGATCTTACTTAGCTGAAGTTGAATGAATTACATGGCATCCTTACTACCTATGAGATGAGGAAGAATGATGATATACCATCAAAGAAGGAATCAAAATTCAAGACATAAATAAATCTAAACAATAAATTATAAGGTGAGAAATCAAAGAGGATGACATTTTTGATATATATGAGGATGAACTAATTGCCTTGATTTCAAGAAAATTAAAAATAGATTCAAGTAGCTATAAGGGTAAACTAACCCTCAAATACTTCAATTGTGGTGAGATAGGACATTTTTCTCATAAATTCCCTCAGAAACATAAGAAAAATGATGATGAAGACCAAGATGAAGATAGGAAGACATACAAGTCTAATAAGAGGAAGAAAGGTTTCAAAAAGTATGACAACAAAAAAGGTTCTTCAAGAACAAGAAGAGTCTCTACACTAATAAATACCATGTCTCATCAAATAAGAGTGAAGATAGTGACTCAAAGTGTGATAAGAAGATGATGGTCCCCTTTAGGATGAAGGCCTCTTCATGGATGAGGAATGAAGTTGATCACATTAAAAGAGTCTACTTGGAGTGATTCAGATGATAATGAAGATGAGGTGGACTATGAAACTACATTAACAAATGCTCTTGAAGAACCAGAGATTGAGAAAAATATTAACAATAAGATGGAGTGCCAACTCAAAGACTATGAGGATAAATTTATTGTGTATGACTAAATAATTGATGAAGACACTAAAGAGCATGTAAATATAATCAAGCATATTAGTTTTCAATTAGAAATCCTATCTACAATCCTAAAAGCTAAAGAAGATGAATGTTCAAGGTATGTAATTGACAATGAGTCATTAAAATATGAGTTAGATAATACATCTAGTAAGGTGAAGTCATTTGTGAGATTTGAAAAGTGCTCAAGTGATCTAAATAATATTTTGAGTGATAAAAAGAATGAAAGCGATATAAATATTCTTCGATATAAAGAAGAAATAGTGAATGCAACTCAAGCCAATATGAAAACTAATGTGAACATGGACAATCATACTTTGAAGTCAAATCACTAGACAAGAAATGAAGGTGTTGATAGAATGAAGATAAATTAGATCAGACAACCAAATTCCATGAGGTATATAAATTTCAATGGTTACTGATATACTTGTAACCAATTTGAGCATAGAGCTAAAGAATTTAAAATATCTATTAGAAATGAGTTTTCATGTAACTATGATGGGAACCATCATTCAAGATGTGTAAGTAAGCATGAGTGATTTAACTATCATGTTATGGGACACTTTGTAAAACATTATCCAACTAAATCAAGGGAAGTTGAGTTAAATATAAAAATAATGGTTTGCAACAATTGTGAATAGAGAGGTCACATTTATAATTTTTGCAAGCAATGGTTTACAAGTCAAAATAGGTTTAATTAGTCTCCTAAAGTGCAATGAAGAATGCAAGTCAACTCATAGAAGCCAAGGATGGTATGTATGAGTCACAATGGGACTTTAGGTCCAAATAATCTATTTACTATGGTGGAAAATACTTCAAAAGTTGAATAGTGCCAAGGGATCTCATTATCTACTCATTTTGTGAATGAAGAGACCAACATCAAGGAGAAGACCAAGATACTAGTTGACGCTAGTTCTAAACTGAGTATGGATCCAAGTGAACATCTTACTATTGTTGAGCAAGTTTTATTCAAAGAACATAAATTATCAGTGCCTAGTGATGAAGTTATAAGTTTTAAGGAAGATTCTACACATGAAAAGGTATGTCATGAATCTATGTTATCTCCATGTATTGTCAATCCAATCATAGAAGAGAAGGAAAATGTTATAGTAGATGAGCATGTTGCTTATATTATGCCTAAGAATAAGAAGAAGAATTATAAGAATGAGATTACCAATGAGGAGAAGGAATATGAGGAGTTATGGGCACTATTATATGGCATTGTGAAGTAGGTTGTCTTTGTCTATGTTTCTTAAGAAACTCCTTTCAATGGAAAAACAAGTGTTGCTTTGTATACAATGTCTACAAGGTCAAAATTAGTGTTTATAGGTAACTTAATTATATTTATGAAATGTCAAGAATATTTTAATACTTAGAAAGGCCTATTGTGCTTATTCTAGCTAGCTCCAAGTGGTTTTATGAAATTAGGGTATGTTGAAGTCAAATTGAAGTTTTTTTGAGTGCTCTTAGTTTTATAAGTTTTAGCTATAGGGAAAGTAGGCATAAAATGGTTTATATGATGTTTGAGTTCCCAAAGATATGAAATCTAAAATATTGGTTCATAACTGTGTGATGGCTATCTCTAAGTGTACATGAAGTTCCAGAGATGGACATTGACTAGAAGGAAGTTTGTTGACTTTGTTTGTTTTGAGATTCAAGGGTTTTGTGTTATGCTAGAAAAGTAGTTTTCCTTATGACTTGAGTTATAATTTTTATTTAAATATTTAATGATATAAATGGGTTCTCAAATAAATCTTCACATAGATTTGAAGGTTTATGGATCTCATGTTATTCAAGTTCTTGTCAAGATGGATGCCCAATTGGCTACGAGGTTGGTGAAGGAAGTATATTGAAAAGGATGATCTAGGTAATATAAATTAGTGTAATTTATGGGGCATATGAGAGTGCTTTAGATATTATGTTTCAATCCTTGAAGGTGTGTCTATTGAATTTTGTGGGTTCTGTCAGTTTCAGATAGAGATACAACGAGTCTAGACATGCCTAGTAATGAAGATGCTATTTTTGCTAAGTTTATCAAAAATAGAAAGGTATGAGTGTCTCAAGGAGAGTTATTATGTTGGTTGAGATCATGTGTCTATTTTGTGAGTTTCGTTAATTTATATTGGTGGTCCCTAAGGTGGATTAAGAGAAGAGGTATGTAAGCCTATGTGGTGATTACTCATGTTGTATGGAGATTTGAAGATGCTCAAGAGGTGAAATGAATCATAGATCTTAGGGAGATTCCTTATCAAATGTTTCTTGGTGATTTCCATTAGATTTTAATATTTTTTGTGTTTTTTTTCATTAGTTGTAGTGTTTGGTTAAAGAGTGTTATCATATAAAAAGAAGAAGTTGTCAAGGAAAAGAAGAGGTAAGCTCAAGGTAAGGGGGATTTTGTATAATATTTATAAGATAGTATTATCCTATTGGAAGTATTTTTATGTAATTAGGATCATTTGTTACCCATTTTTTGATTATGTTAAAGGGGGAGAATGTTCCTGTTGTGAGAGTAATTGAATAGAGAAAATAAAGGTGAGATATATATTGATGGGTGTTGAAATCAATGACAAATGGGGACATTATTGGAAAATTGTAAATGATTTCATGGTGATGTTATGGAGGTGTCCAAGAGAGTTTATTAAGTGTCTTTATATTCTAAGTGACAATGACAAACTATGCATTATGCTTATCCTAGTATGCTTGAAATATGCTTAGTTGATCATTAGAGTTTGACTATTTAGAGATGATTAGGGATGATTATGAAGTATTGAAATTATTAAATAGGTCTTATCATAGGTCAAAGTTTATTGAGTGATTGTGTGCATAATTGGAGTTCATATGGTAGTCCATAGTTTTCATCTAGGCATTTTGGGCCCAATTGCAAAAAATTTAAGATGTAGTTTGATGACATCATAATTGCCACATATGGATGAGTCAAGGGGAGTTGGTCATATTTTTATAATCACATTTATCTCAAGTTTGTATGGTACAAGTATTAATTCATTCAATGAGTCACAACCACATATATGCATGTGAAAATTTGGGCTCCCAAACATTTTGACAATCTTTTCAATGTTCTAACAAAGCCAAGTAAGTAGTTTGTTGATGTTATATCTCACACATATGAAATTTTTACGAACAGATTGATATATGGATGAATCACCCTTGAGATAAGATCTTATGTTCTAAATATTAGGTCATGTGAATAAGTATAATAAAATATATACAATTGAAAATTTGGGGTCCCAGGCAGTATTGATAGTGTTTTCCCATACTTAGCCAAATTTTTATGTGGCAAGAATATCTAAGTAAAGATTTTGATGTAGTCATAGTTCACACATTTGGTAATTTATGAAGAATTTAATAATATTGGTTTATTAAATTTTTTTCTTATTTATATTCACTAAATATTAGGCTATACAATGAAGTGCATCAAAATATATGCATGTTCAAAGTTGGCCTTCCAAACAATTCTAGGCATAGTTGGCTCTATTGTAGAAAAATCTGAGTTAGCATATTAATTGAATTATTTATCACATGTGAAAAGTTTTAAATATCTAATTAATATATGGTTTCATTCCTCTTTTAATAGAGATCATATGGTCTAGATTTTAAAACATGTGTATGAATGAGTTAAAAGATATGACTATGCAAAGTTGGCCTTCCAAGTAGATAACAATGGTCCCCATACTTAGTCTATTATGTTTAATGTTAAAGATTAGGACCAGATGGAGATATAATCACTCATAGGTGATACTATTTTTAATATATATGGTTAATTTTGATTCAATTGAGTCAAAATTTTCATTGGTTAATGAAGTTAAATATTGAGCTCCTTACAAAATGATCAATCGAGCATGTTTATTGTAAGGTGTCAAGGAGAAACAAGATGATGACAAGTATACAAAGTTTATCATTAAGGAGAAATGAGATGAGGACAAGAAATAATCTGTCTAATGATTAACATAGATAAATATTGAGCTACGTATAGGATATTGATGGTGTGTATGTGCTCAAGATTAAAAGATTGCATGAGATGAGGTCAACTATTCAAAGATTAACATTTGGGTAATGACACACTATGAGTGAAATCTATAATAATATATATGGTGTATATTTAATCTAATATATGAGGGAATGATATTAATTTTAAGTGGGCAAATTTTAACTATTATCATTTGGATTTAAATATTCAAATTTGTGAGGGAAAAACTAGTGCTCTATTTTTGTGTGATATATTTCAATCTATGCATATTTACTCATGGTGTAAAAAGTGAATTTGTATAGTTCTCCATGGAGCATCTAGAAACATAAATTTAAATATATGAAAGTATATATAATCAAATATATTTGGGTTTAAAGTTTACTATGTGTTGATGCATATTCTGAAAGTACCCTGAGAAGGGTGTTTGAGTTGTGCTTATTGGTATCTTGATGTTTAAGGGTTAAATAACTATTGGTGTATGTTGTATAATCCATGAGTAACATATATGTACATTAAGAATGTTGAACAATCATAAATATTATAAAAAAGGGTTAGAAGTTGACTGTGTTTTAATTCATAATGATTGAATTTTCAAATAGGTGTTTGGGTTAGTTGGGGGTTAGCAGAAGAGTTCTATGATATATATTGGCACTTAAAGGGGACCTATAGATAATGTGTCAGGGGTCCATATGTTGGAAAGTGTTCATATGTTCCTAGTTTGATTGGATAAGAGTCAAAGAGGTGAATGGGTCATTAAAGGACCTAAAAGGTGACTTAGGCTTATTTTAAAGAGAGATGCACTTAAGTGTGACCTATGTAAGAAGCCTTAAGGGTTAATTCATACCTAATGGTTGAAAAATATGTTGATAATCATAATGTATCTATAAAAAAGTGAAACCAAATGAGATTATTTCTAAATGTCTGCAATGCTTGTATGTGTAGAGTGACTGTTGAAAAGAAGAAGAGAGGATATATAGTGTGCCTGTTGGATGAGTTGATAAGTAGAATAGTTTTTTGACTATGTGTATGAACTTTAGGTCATATTTTTGATGTAAAAATAGTGATATTTTAGTTTTGATATATGTGAAGAGGTTCAAGTGTGCATATGAGGATATTTTGAGTGAATAAGGTGAGAGATTGTGGCATGCCTAAGCGAGAGGCTTGTAAAAGATAGAGAGGGAGATTATATAAGGGTTAGAAAATTAGAGATCCATCATCAAGTGTTGAATACATCAGTTCTAAGGTGTAGTTTTTCAATTAATAAGAGGGTATAAAGGACTTGATCTTCCTTAGGGATAGTTGCTCCTTGTGAAAAAGGTGTTTCACTAAAGGCTTTAGGTTAGAAGGACTTAGAAAAGGTTGCTAGTTAGAAGGACTTGATCAAATGGTATTCAAAAGGAATTTATCATCTTAGGGGTAGGTTATCCTATTTTAATTGATGTTTCACTAAATCTTAGTTATAAATATTTGATCAGTCTCTTGTTTTTAATATCTTATAGGGTAAGTAGTTTATCTATTGTAGGATTGAGAGTGGGTTTTATTACCCATGAGGGTTTCCCACATGAAGTATGTGTTGTGGTTTTGATCTTGTATATACATTTAATAAAATATCTCTCTTATTAATGTTGATTTATTAAGTTGATATATGCTAGTTGTGTAATAGTTTGAAAGGATTGAAATTAAAATATTTGGGCTCACTTATTCACACTCCACTGATTGTACCTCGAACATACTTAACCAAATCATCTTAATTTGAAACAAAAGCTAGGTGTTTATTAAATCAAATATAAAATCAAGGCGAGAATATTTCATTATTATCTCTCCATAGAGAAGATAGAATAATACTTATTATGTCTCTTGAGAGATAATACCATTTTTATATCTCTATAAAAGATAGAATATTACATTCTTCTATCTTTCAAGAGATTTTTTTCTCTCCCTAAAAAAGATACAATTTTAATCCTAATAATATCTCTCCAAAAATAATATGAATTTAATGAATTATGGAAAAAGAGAATTTATTCCTATATAACTAATCGACAAGTATAGTCAATGGGACTAAAGCAAGCTAGTGACTAATATTATAAAACACCTATAGGAGAAAATAGGGATGAATCTTGTGTCCCTACAAGTATTTATGTATGTATTTAATTAAATATCAAAAAAGAAAATACTAAAATATACGTAAATTACATTAACCCTTGATAGAGCATGAATAAATCATTTAGTATCAATACAATTTTATTTTATATCCTATTAAAATTATTCATTACTACTTCAATAGCTTCTTGAACATCCTATATTTTTTATCAATTAGGATGATGATCCTATTTTATAATATAATATGAATAATATCGTTACTGATAGAGGGATGCAATTTAATATATTTCCTCAAAATCTTTTCCCAAATAGATTTTTACACCAATATAGCATGCTTCAAGCATCCACATTGCAAGGTTAAAGGTGTGACTTTAATAACTCTTTAAGATAATTGGAAGTACTTGTAAATTAGAGTTTGAGACTGGTGACAAAGGGGTCTTGTACATAACATCTTCCATCAACACTTCATCAACACAGGTTGTACTACTTCTTGCATCATTTCATGTAGAAAAATAACTATTAGCTACTATTCAAATTAAAAGCTAAACTATGCAAAGAAATCCAAAATTCAAATGGAAAAAAAAAGGAACGTACAACATGCATGCTAACATAGTATTTTACATTCTCAAAGGACATTGAGAAAGGTTAGAAGGGTAGGACCATTCCTTTCTTTCCACCGTTACTAGAGTCTAAAATATTTGATACATTTATACTTATCTGCTATGAAATCCCCTTGTATAAATTCTATCATATTCAATGAATTATTTTCATAAGTTTGATATATAATGCATTTTATTTAAATTAATTTGAATACTGGTTGCATATTGTTTCTTTTTCTCAAAATCCTCTTTAGAAATTAGAGGTTGAGGCTTTCTGAGTGTTGATGAAAGAGACAATGCACACCATTTCCATGTAAAGTATCTATGATGAACAAGTTGCAGGTAATTATGATTAAGATGATTCAATTCCATTATGTATAGAACATTACAGAGAAAATTTTACCCAAATTAAAGCCCAATATAAATAGAATACCACCATTCTTTAAAAAAAGTCTACTAGAATGTATTAATTGGATGCAAATGTTATACTATAAAAATAGATATTAGTCTAGTAAGACCAATTTATTTTTGTTCAGTAGAAGCAGATAACAATAATGGAAATTTAAAATTAACAACTTTTTCCATCTACTTGCCAAGAGATTATTGACTGCAATGCCATTTTAAGCATATGAAAGAAGTGAAATCCATTAACCCCATCCACCACCCTTTAATGTCCTCTATTACAGTTAACAAAAATTTAGTAAAATCTAATACATTAAGCTCATATCCACAAACCTTTAATATCCACTATTATGGTTACCAAATGGTCATTAAAAACTATTATCTATATTCAACTTATTATACAATAAATATATATTATGATTTTAGGTTTGTATGTGTTTTTGACAATGTTGAATCCTCCAAAAATGAAAATTATTGAGATTAAAAATTTACTATAGTTGTTTGCAACTATTCAGTATTGTCCTATAGTTGTGATGAATCGAAACATCCCTAATAATGATTGGAAAATTGTAATGTATAGAAATAAAATGAAATAAACCATAAAAAAATAGAGGAAACCAAAAAAATAAATAAACTATAGACAAACTAAATATATCATAAAAAAATACATAATTTATTAATTTTGCATTAATCTTATTTTGCTTGTAGGAATATAGATTTCAGTCCTCTATGCCAATTCTACTACTCTATTTAATACATGCATTTGCTGGAAACAAAGTATTAGGGCTTCACTGCATATGTTTGCCTTTATACAATAAAAAAGTATACAATATTAATTATATATATATATATATATATATATATATATATATATATATCTCACTTATAACATTCTACAAACATAGTATATTAATAATATGATTTATGCAAAATAGAGTAATAGGAAGCATAGCCTAGAAGTCTCTCGATGTAGATAGAAGGAGAGAGAGAAGCCATAATAAAATAGGAAAGCAAAAAAGATATTTGGAAGATTTATTTGATGTCAATAAGTAGGTATTTAATTCAAAATAGTGGTGATATGGCTTAAGACGTATGATGTGACAGGGGAGATTAGATATGTTAAGTTATAGGAATCCATGTATACCAACACTCCCCCTTAATCTTCATTGCCATGTATATCATTTATCCCTATGCATTCTCAAATATGCTCACACACATTATTTTCAAGCCAGTTTTTATAAAGGTGTCTACAAGTTATTTTTTAGTCCTACAAAAAACAAGATATACATCACTAGTATTCACCAATTCACGAATGAAGTGATATCTAGTATCTATATACTTACAACATTTATGAAATACATGATTTTTAGAAAATTCAGTGGTTGTATTATTATCACATTATATATTTTAATGTTGTTCTTTAGTATGCATCAAATATAAAATTACTTTTCTCATCCACACTACTTACCAAGTTGTTGATGTGGCTACAATATATTCCTCTTCGATTGATGAATGTGTCACAATTAGTTGATTTCTAGATACCCAAGAGATAACACCAAATATAAGATGAAAAACATATCTAGAAGTACTTTTTATATCCTCCATGCTACCTCCAAAATTACTATCTATATAACCAATCAAATTGAATTCATCTGAATGTGTATATTTGATCCCAAAACTCTTTGTTCCAGTTATGTATCTCATTATTATTTTTCCATCTTTCCAAAGAGATTCTTTTAGATTATCCATGAATCTTAAGATAATGTTTGGTTTGGTGGTGGTTAGGTACATGAGGTTGCTTACTAGTCTCTTAAATAAAGTTACATTAATAATATAAGTTTTATGCTCTTTGCTAAGTTTTAAAACCATTGCAATTGGTGTAGGAGTTGAATTAACATTCAACATATTGAACCTTTTCAAAAAATCATTATCATATTTTTATTGATATAAAAAAATTATTTATTTGGATTGACTTCTACACCAAGAAAATATCTCGTAAGCCCCAAATTAATCACCTCAAATTTAATTTTCACGGCTTACTTAAATTATTCAATTGACAAGTTTTTGATAAAAATCAAGTCATCTAGATACATACTATCAAAATTTGTCCTTCATCATTCACTTTGACATACAAAGTTGGTTCATTGACACATTTTCTAAACCCATTGTTCATAAAACATGAATCTATTCTATTATACCAAGCTCTAGGAGCTTGCATCAATCCATATAAGGCCTTTTTTCATATTGGAGACTTATGTTTTTCTCCTAAATTTTCATAACTAGGTGAATGTTTTATGTAAACTTCCTCTTCTAAAATGCCATTCAAGAATGTTGATTTGACATTCGTTTGATAAAGATTCTAGATTTTTTAGGTTTTAATAGATAATACCATTTTAATAGTGTCAAGTCTTGCTATAGGTGAAAATGTTTCATTGTAACCTATGCCTAGCTATTGTGTGAAGCCCTTAACTACTAGTCATTCTTTGTGTTTCCCAACATTCCCATTTGCATTAAACATTTTTTTGTAAACTCATTTTACTCCAATCATGTCTTTTAATTTAGGAAGATCTGCAAGATCCTGAGTTTGATTCTTTTCAATTGATTTACTTTCTTCATCCATAATTGCAATCTATTTGTCATCTTTAATTCCATCCTCACATTAAATTGGATCAGTGTATGTTAAGAATACAAAATTAGAACATAAATCCATATTTTTTGCTTCTTATGACTCATCATATATCTCATTTAGACTATGGGTCTTTTTTGAAGTATTTATTGATTGTGATATTAATGATGCAAATGTTGGATTAAATGATTCACTACTATTATTACTAGCTAGAGTAGATTGATTTGGAGTGCTAGGTGCCATAAAAGGCATTGTATAAACATTTGCTTGTGAATCTTGAGGAATATTTACTTGTGTATCATATTATACCATATCATTCTAATGTGGTATTCTTTCTGTAATTATAGTTATCTTGTCAATGCTTCCATCTCATGCTTCTTCTTCAAAAAATTCTACATCATGGCTAATGATTACCTTCTTCGTAACCAAATTGTATAAATCGTATGATTTGGATTGTTCACTATAAAAATGCACTTTTTTCCTCTATCATCCAACTTTTTTCTCAATTCTTGAGGTATCGAAGAGTATGATACAGATCCAAAGACTCTTAAATGTGAGACACTATGTTTCTTCTTGTTCGATACTTCTTGTGGTATCTTATTTATCACTTCTTTTTCAGATACCTATTCAAAATGAATACAACACATACAACTGCTTTAGCCAATTATTCATTTGGTAGATGCTTTAATTTTATCATGCTTCATGTCATTTCCATAATTATCCTATTCTTTCCTTCAACTATTCAATTTTGTTGAGGTGTATATCTTGTTGTGAATTATTTTATCATTCCATTTGCCTTGCAAAAATTTAGAAAATCAATTGATATATATTCACCACCTCGATTAGTTCTTAATATTTTGATATAGTATCTACTTTCCTTTTCAACTTTTGCCTTCAACTCCTTAAAAAATGGACCTATTTGATTTATATTTCAAGAAATAGACCCAAGTTTTATAGCTAAAATCATCAATAGATGTCAAAAATATATATTTCCACCTATAGATGGTGTTTCCATTGGTCCACAAAGGCCTAAATGAACTATTTCAACCAGATGAAATGACCTATAAGATTTTCCAATTATAAATTTTAGTCTATGTTGCTTTTCTATTATGAAACTCTCACATTTTGTTTTAAGTGGATTTATTGGTGGCAATCCATATACCATTCTCTTCCTTTCCAACAGCTACAAACCTCTAAATTTTATATGTCCAAATATCAAGTGCTATAACCAAGATTGATCCTTGAATGAAAATCTACATGTTGCTTCAGCAATTGTTTGCAATTTTTGAGGATCTAAACATATTTCACTTTGGATCTTAAGAGGAAACATTCTATTTTTTGTCATTTCATATTTCTCAATTATCCTATTGCTAGGTTTCTTGTCCAAAATCATACATTCACTATTCTAAAAGTATATCCATTACCCTTTTTTCTCCAGTTGAGCAATGGTTATTAAATTTTGTTACAATCTAGTGACATATTATACATCAGTGATATGCTTCTTTTCACCTTGTTTCATTCTTATGTTAATTGATCCTTTCCCCATGATTGATAATTTATTATCATTGTTCAATTTCAATTTTTATTTTACCGAATCATCTATTATTATAAACCACTCCTTACTTCCACTCATATGATTATTACACCCACTATCCAATAACCATACTTCTTTTGAACTTTCTTGTGCAACATTACATGTTATCAACATTGTGGTTTGTTTAATAGTGTTTGGCTGATTTTTATTTTTAAAATTGCCTTTTTTATTCATATCATATTATATTTTCTACATTTAGATCCAAAATTCCCAAATCATTTACAATGTTGGCATTGGATGTTTGATTTATCATACCTTTCTCCTTGATGACGGCTATGAAAATGGTTGCTAGTTCTTCATCTTTATGGTGTGAAATATGTATGTGGGCTTGATGTTGGTCTTCTTTCAAAGTGAGGAGATTTTGTTCAACCTCTTGGTGAAAAATGACCTCTACCTCTACTTTAATTTGATCTCCCTCTTATTCTATTGACTAAAATTAGAGTTTTGAATGCATTTTCCAATGAAGATGACCTCGAATGGTTTAGCCTTTACTCATGTGACAATATTAACCCCATTAAATCATCAACTAATAACTAAGTTAAATCATTATATTATTTAATTTCCACTACAACTGAATCAATTTTTTTAGTCAAGCTTCTAATTACTTTTTATATAACCTTTTGTTCTTCTATACTCTCACCATGACTTCTTATTTGATTCATAATGCACATTACATGTGTAAAAAAGGAATCTATATTATCTTAATCTTTCATATGAATATTTTCAAAATGTTTTCTAAGTATTTGCAATTTTGGCAGTTTCAAATTTACTTATACCTTAGTATGATGTTTACATGCTTGTTTTGACCTTGTGTCAGCTGCAACATGTGGAAAGATTGAGTCCAACATGGCTTGTTGAATGAAATATAATGTTTTGGAATCCTTCTTATTTTCCTTCAATAAATCCTTTTCTTCTTGTGAAAATGTCTAATATTCATATTAGTTTGATGTCTTATGGAACCCACTTTCAAATTAATCCCAAACATCTTGTAAGTAGAAAAGCATTTTCATTTTTATACTCCAAAATCATAATTTTTCCAATTAAAAAATGGTATTTAGGGTTGATAAATGCTACCAATTACTCCTATGATGGCTTCTCCAAAATAAAACTAATTTCATTTCTTTTTAATTTTTGTTGTTAGAGTTTCTCCTTTAATCTTTGCTCCTTATGCCTAAGATTTAATCTACAATTCATTCTTTGGTCTACTAACTACTAGATCTAATACCAATTTGATGTAATAAACCACATAAAAATAGAGGAAATAATAAAATAAATAAACTATAGACAAATTAAAGACAATAAAAACAAATATAGAATTATATATTTTTGCATTAATCTTCCTTTTCTAGAAGTAATACATATTCCAATCCTCTAAGCTAGTTGGGTTGCTCTATTCAATACATGCATTTGATAGAAATAGAATAGTAGAGCTTCACTGCATATGTTTGCCTTTTTACAAAATAGAGTATAAAAAATCAATTGCATTCATATATCTATCTCACTTACAACATTCTAAAAATAAAGTATATTAATAATATGATTTATGAAAAATAGAGTAATAGGGATTGTATCCTGGAAGTCTCTTGATGCATCTAGAAGGAGAGAGAGAAGTAATTAAAATAATATTAAATAAGTTTTAATAAAATAGCGTAGCCAAAAAAATATTTTAAAGATTTATTTGTTGTTAGTAAGCAAGGATTCAATGCAAAATGGTGGTGTTAGGGCTGAAGACATATGATGTGGTAGGGGAGATTAGAGATGTTGAGTTGTAGGTATGTTCTCCGCCAATAAAAAAACTATCAAAAAAATATGCATAAAAAAGAGAGGGAAAAACCCATGTTGGATCTGCTATAGAATAATAACTTTATATAGAGCTCCAAGAAATGGTCCTAATCATACCTATCAGGATCTAGGTCAAAGCCAATGGTATAATATGTCAGAAGAATCCATAATACCATATTAGACATTCTATTAGGGAAATAGGAATCCTCATAACCCAATCATGAATAGAGTATGCAATGTAGAACCTGAAATCTCATTGCTTGTAAATTATTAGGAATTTATCTAGTGTCTTTAATAGTTTTGCCAACCCATTAAACATCACTTAAACCAATTCAAATAATATAGGTTTGAAGTACATGTTAGATATGTGACAATAGAATTAAATATTGGACCCTTTTGCAGTGCGATTTATATCCCACTTTTACAAGGAATGGTGTGGGAGAGCAATGCCCCCATTATTATGGCAGAAAATCAAGGACTCAAAACACCAATTCCAGGAAGAAAATTTTTGTTGGATTCTATTTTTAAAAGAAAACTCATAATGATATTTTTCCACTCTATTTTTAAGAGGAGGAATCCTAATGGTACTTTGTCAATTAGATGTATTTGTCTTTGTGGAATCCACATATAATCTACATAGCGAATTTACATGTAATGTATTTATCTTGGAATTAATAAATCTTTGTATTTTAGACTATGGATGTTTCCTTAACTTGTTAAGGCTTTATGATGTAAATCATGTGTTTTATCTAAGACATGTTGAAGATTTATTTGTTTAATTATCTTTGTAATTATATTCTATTATTTTTACATAATTGTAGAGTGCATGGCTTCCTAATATTATATGCTTCTATCGATGATTTTTTTATGCATATTAATTCATGAGAATGAAATCATAATGATCAATGCCACTATAATTATCTATCCAAAACATGCTCTATTTAATTCTATTTCATTATAAATATCCTAGAACACAAACCAAAATAGATTTAAGAAAAAAATCACTAAAAAAAATTGCAACATGAGAGGATTTGAAGATATAGATGAACTCACTCTTCATGAGCAAATTTTTTTTAGGAAAACAAGTTTTGAAAGGTTCCCTTTTGATTAAATCAATTCCTTTTTGGCAAGTGCAGTGGGATAAAAATTGTGTTTATCAAATGGAATTGATAATTACACATTCATTTATATAGTAACGTTGAAATATTGGAATGCACTAGTAAACTCCTTGACCATAATAAAATGGTAGGTTGTCTTGTCTCTCTCTTGATATTTAAGTTAAGTCACCTATTCAAAGCCATGGAGTGAATTATGGTTAGATTAAGTAGTGTCAAACCATCTAGAAGCTCAGATGTTAATGATTATATATCAGTTTAGGAGATTAATTACATCGAGTATTCAATATTGATGGTCCATCTTTCTATGGGTAGTGGTTAAATATAATATCTCTTTGTAAGGTTGGATACTCCACATGATACTTGTGATGCTGACATGAGGGAAGAGATAAGATTGAAACTAGAAAAATTCTATAATGATCACAAAAATAATTTAAGTTGCTTACTTCTTTGAAGAAATTTGCAATGTATATGCTGACGCGAGGGAATAGGTAACATTGAAACCAATTTTTTTTTATAATGATCCCAAAAATAATTTAAGTTGATTACTTCTTGTAATAAATCTACAAAAACATATCATCTCAGTGTATTTAAATCCTATGGACTCAAAAAATTGACAATCAAATTGGTTCTTGGTAAATGAGATAGACTTCAGAAAGTAGAATTACAATGTCGAAGAGATCATATGTTTCAACGGTAGGTTGTAATAGGGAAACCATAATTGTTAATTTGAAAACATAAACATATTGTCATAGGTGTTTCATAATATGAAACATTATAGAGGTATCCAACTATCATCTCATCTGTTGCAACTCTTTCTTTTTGACCACCAAAAATACCATTCATCATTGCATCTCCTACCATGGTATTTCCACATATGTCCAGCCACAATATTTTTTACAACTATTAATAATTTAAGCATGATTGAAAAGATCCATTCATAAAAGCAATCTCTACATGAAACATACCCAAAAATTACCTTGAAGATGTAATCCGTAATCATATTGGACCTTTGTCCCTTGATTGTAGTTCTCAATAACAATATTTTATCACTTTCAGTAATCAACTTATAATATTCATAAAAATAAGGAAATTATTAAAAACACATAATACTTCACCCCAAAAATATATGTCATAATATGGATTGATTTCCTCTTCTTTCTAGCTCCTTGAAAACTCAATCAAATCATCTATAAAGGCAAAATCATGGATTATTCATTGATTTTAAAACAATAAAAGTCAATGAGATTTTGAACTTTTTAGTAAAGAACATATCTATGCATAATATCTTGACACTAACAGTAAATAATGAGGTTTCCCTCAATGTCATTTCAATGATGTGCATATTCATTCCTTTCATGCATGAACTATTCCATGCTATGCCTAGTGTATGTTATAGATCCCTCAACCTACGCCAGTAAGTTGTCAAATTCAATAATCACCAGACTCTTTTATATCTCTTAATAATTTTTTTTAATCTACATTTTTTTGAAAATACATTAGTTACTTTCATCTGTTATGTTCTTAGACTTTTGTCAATCTTTCCTCCAATAGATAAAAAGGAGGTCCAAAGAGAAGTGTCATTTTATAAAATTTATGATATTTAATAAGAGATTAGAGGAGACATTAACATACAAAATATATCAAATTTCACCAATATAGTAATTCTCCAAGAAGACATTCAATGTGTAAACCATAAAATTGATTATATTAAATAAAATATGTACTAGGAGAGTCAAATGATCAAAAAATTAATTTTATTGACATACCATAATCTTACAGAACAAAATGGATTGTTAATCATAAAAATACTATGTTTGAGATCAAAATTTACTATTTATAAGATCAGTACTTAGACTATGAATTTTATCATAAAAATTACAGATCCTATCCAACCAATCTAATATCAAAATTGGTGTTGATGAAGTAACTTCCCACCTAAGAGGTATTTATCTCAAATTTTCAATCCCTTTAGCATATATGGAAGAAGCGTAGATCTTGGCATTGGTTGAGGAATTTGTACATCTCATCCTTACAAAAACTGATTCTATGCTTACTTGAGAGATGATGTGTTCTCCCTCCCAAACTTATATATGACTAGGCAATTGGTTGTTCCACATGCATCTAGAACCTATTTACATAATTTCATCCCATTATTGATTATTAAAAAGAAATTGTTAGTAAGGAAAAAAAAGTTATGATATTGCATATGGTAAATTGAGTAATTAATGGTGTTGAGTTTAAAGGATTTAAGCCAATAGTAAGAGCTACAACACTAATTCCAATATTAGAGAATAGTGTAATTAAATAAATAAACAAAGCATAACAGAGTAGTAAAAATAAAACAACATAAAAAATGCAAGATAAAAGAAGAGAAATAGCTATAGCTATTAGAAAACTAAATCTATATAAAAATAGCTTGAGCTATATGCATATATATTTATCGATAATAAAATTAGCTACTATAGCTGCACATAAAATTACATTTTTAATAGTATATCCTCTGTTGAGGAATTTTTTCTCTTTATGCTTAGACTCAGCCTCTTTTTCTATTGTACACATTAAACAAAATTTCTCCTTCTATATCTTTCTAGACTAGCTCTATTGGGTTCTATGTAAGTAGAAAATTAATAATATTTTAATGTGTAGCTACATCTTGCACATGAAACAATTAACATAAAAAAAACATTTAATGCAAATTTCTTGGGTAGTGGTACAAATATTAAAGAAGGACAAATAAAATATTCTAAATTAAATGCCCAGTTGTGCATAATTAATATTTCCAATACTCTCCCTTAATTTGAATTATTGGGGATCATAAAAAATTTGCATCAAACTATTTCAGAGTTATTCGAATATATCTTTGGAGCACATCTTTAGAGCATCATGTTTGGAGCACATATTCAGAGCATCTGTCTTTAGAGCACATCTTTGGAGTAAGTCTTTAGAGCATCCTCTTTGGAGCATTAATCTTTAAAGCACATATTTAGAGCATCCTCTTCAGAGCACATCTTCGAAGCATCCGTCTTCAGAGATATATACATTTGTGAGATAAAAAATGCCTAAAAACTTCATAAATAATAAAATGTCTCTTTTTATAATGACTTTATAAATATGTTCACAAACTAATCTTCAGACCTACAAAAATCTAGGCAAATTTATTTGTTGTTGACAAGCTCTCTAATAAAATGGTACCTAGTAACAATAACTTTAGTTCTTTTATGTAAAACATGATTTTATAAAAATGAAATGGCTGAAATATTGTGACAAAATATTGTAGTGGCTTCTTTTTGATCTTGCATTAAGTCTCTCAACAATATTCACATCCAAATAGCTTGACAAGCTATACTAATGGCTACCACATACATAGATTTAGCTGATGAAAGTGTCACAATCAACTGTTTCTTTGAATCCCATGACACAACACCTATACCTGAGTGAAAATCATACCCATAAGTGTTTTTCCTATCATTTATACTACAACAATAATCACTACCATGTAGCCAATAAGATTGAAATCAATTGAAGTGGAATACAGTATGCCAAAGTCTTTTGTACCTCAAAATTGATTATATTAAATAAAATATGTACTAGGACAATCAAATGATCAAAAAATTCATTTTGTTGACATGTTCATAATATTACAGAACAAAATGGATTGTTAAACATAGAAATACTATGTTTGAGATCAGAATTTAATATTTATAAGATCAGCACTTACATTATGAATTTTATCATAAAAATTAGAGATCCTATCCAACCAATCTAATATCAATATTGGTGTTGGTGAAGTAACTTCCCACCTAAGAGGTAGTTCTCTCCTCAAATTTTCAATCCCTTTAGCACATATGGAAGAAGCATGGATCTTGGCATTGGTTGAGGAATTTTTACATCTCATCCTTAGAAAAACTGATTCTATGCTTACTTGAGACATGATGCATTCTCCCTCCCAAACTTGTATATGAATGGGGATTTGGTTGTTCCACATGCATCTAGAACCTAATCACATAGCTTCATCCCATTATTGATTATTAAAAAAAAATGTTAGGAAGGATGAAAAAATTATGATGTCGCATATGGTAAATTGAAGAATTAATGGTGTTGAGTTTGAAGGATTTAAGCTAATAGTAAGGACTACAAATCTAATGTGAATACTAGAGAATAGAGTAATTAAAAAAATAATAGATCATAATAGAGTAGTAAAAATAAAACAACATAAAAAAATGAAAGACAAAATAAAACAAATAGATATAGCTTTTAGAAAACTATATCTGCATAGAAATAGCTTGAGCTATAT
>JARHVA010006359.1:57500-187500 GCA_037957365.1 Torreya grandis
AAACCTTGGGCCACTTGTGTGACTAAAATTCTGATTTTGACCTCAACATTTGCAGGGCTCCTGCTATGTCCACCTCTAGGACAACTTCTCCCTGTACCTCTAGGACTGAATTTTTTATGTTTACTTACGTGACTTACAGATGTCTGAGATGGAAATGCATTTTGCAATGAGATGTTTGACCTATTTTGCAATGAGAGAGACATGAATCTCATAAACATAAAATTGACTCAAGTATTTGGTTTCTTCTAAAGCCACAACTAGAGGGTCAAATTTAGAAGGGAGACTTCTAAGCACCTTCTCAACCATCTTCTTATCCTCTATGACCTCTCCATGAGATTTGATTTCATTAATCAGACAAACAACATGTGTAAAGAAGGATTCTACCAAATTTGAGTCTCACATTGATAAATTTTTGAAATCTCTTCTAAAGACCTGTAATTTAACAGTCTTTACCTTGTCCATAGCTTGGTAAGCAATTTGTATTATATCCCATGCCTCCTTAGCTTGCTTTGATGCTGCTACTCTTGGGATTTTGCTCTCATGCATTGCTTGATGGATGTAGAATAAGGCTTTCCCATCCTTCTTCCTCTGTTCTTTCAAAGTGTCTTTCTCAACTTGTGTAAGGGTGTTATATGTTGTCTGATCTACTGGTTCCATATAACCATTTTCAACTATCTCCCATATGTCTTGAGACTGAAAAAATGCTTTTATAGTTAAAGACCAATACTCATAATTCTTTTCTATGAAAATAGGGGTTTGCAAACTGGAGAGGGGCACACCAGACGTGGAGACCATTAATAGAGGAAGGAAAATGTTCCTTTGCTCTGATACCAAATGAAAGATTTAAGGTAACAGTAAGAGCTATACCTCTAATGCCAATACTAGAGAAAAGAGGAATTAAAAACATAGACATAGCACAACTGAGCAGTAAAAATAAAACAACCCAGAAAAATGCAAGATAAAAGAAAAGAAACAGCTACAGATGTTAGAAAACCAAATCTGCACAAAAATAGCTTTAGCTATATGCATATATATTTATCAACAATAAAATCAATACATACAGCTGCACGTAAAACTGCATTTTTACCAGTATATCCTTTGCTAAGGAATTTCTGCTCTGCCCCTTTCTTCTGCTGTGCGCATTAAACGAAATGGCTCCTTCTATATCTTTCTAGACTGGCTGCGATGGGCTCTAAGTAAGTAGAAAATTAATAATATTCAAATGTGCAGCTACAAAACGCACATGGCACGGTTATCATCATCATCAACAACAACCAACCCCAAAAAAACAAAACAAACAAACAAACAAACAAACAAACAAACAAACAAAAAAAAAAAAAAAAAAAAAAACAAACAAAAAAAAAACTAAAAACAAAAAAAAAACATTTAATGCAAATTCTTTTGCCAGCGATAGAAATCTTAGACACAAATCTTAGACAGGGAAAATAAAATATTCTGCATTAAAACCCCAGCTGGGCATAATTAATATTTTCCAATAGAGTTAGAGATTCAACGATTATAGTCTCATCTGTGGTAAACTTTGTACTATTAAGATATCATAGTAAATGCATAATTTAATTTAACCATGTATCTTTTATGAATGTCCGTGCTTGCTGTTGTAATTATATATGAAGATTAAATGGCTTGGTTTGTTGGACAACTGGACTTTGTCATGTGAATATATAGCCATACGAGTAAAGAAATGTATCTTAAGAGTTCCAAAAGGTAGAAATGATCAGATTTTAACTAATCCCTCACCAAAGAAAATTGATACATGATGGTTGAATACCTGTTTCATGAATAATTTGAATCAATTTTAAACAAGTATTTTTCTGGCATGGATGTTGCATTTCGAGTTGCTAGAACATTGTGATATAAAAGAAAGACTAGTAAATATTTTGCATCATAGTGTTAGGTAATTCTGACCAGTCCTGTAAAAATTCTAGAATTCGAGCAAATTCTTAATCATATTAGGTGTGACTGCATGGTGCCAAATTTTGAGCTTGAAGCATTTTAGAGCAGTTGGGTCCTATGTCAAGATGGCCTTTATTGAAGATCTTAACTGAAAATAGACCCCAACTTGTTATCCACTATTTTCGATTATATTATACAGCCCATAGAGTTTAGGGAGTTCTTTCTCTTCGGTCATTGAGGCATTTATGGCATTTGCGCTGGCATCAAAGGATAAAAGCAGTTATTACACTTTCATCATTCATTTCAAAGTATGAAATAAAATCAGACTGAAACTAGGGAAGGAAGAAAGACGCGGGACACAATTTTGAAAAAAGAAAGAAAAGAACTACAAAACGGAATATGTAAAGATTCGAGCTCTTTCCAGAATACTTTATCAATCACTCGTTCATTCACGAATTTATTTAAGAAAAATAAATGAATAGAATCATTAATATTGACGTTATTCAACAGTTATCGCCATTTATCTTTTAATCTACGAAATTTGTCCCGTGACTCAAACAGCAAATTGGAATAGAATATCATCACCACGTGAATATAAAATCAATGTATTGTCAGTATCACCACGGTGAATAGAACAACATCCTTCTTAAAAACAAATATACAATGTAGTTAATCAATCGTTCGCACCGGAACGGAATACAATCCAACTGCTAGTAAATTGTTCAAGTAATTTCTTCTACTTTGTTCTAACTTTGTTCCAATAAATTTTAAACGTTGGGTAATTCTGCGAAGGAACTATGAAAATGTAAAACCATTGAGACAAAAAAAATTCAAAATGAAAAATTAAAAAACACAAATATTGGGTAGAGTTGTAACTTAATGAAGCAATAAACTGATATATAGAAGTGGCCGTCCAAATGAGAAAATACAGGCCTGAAGTTTAAAGAACGCTTCATTCTGACAGGTTAAAATAAAGCAAGCCAAACTAACAATTTCTTAATCTTATTCAGGAACTCATTATATTAAACTACTATGAAAGAAAAACCTATGTAAGCCATAGAGCAAACACCAAGAAAACAAATGCACATACCAATGTGTGGAAACGAAAGTATAAAGCCCACAATCTGAGCATAGGGGGAAAACCGAAAAGAGAACCAATTAATGTTCAAAATGTAGTTAAAATCCAAACCCCAATATCCAATATAACTATAAAACTAAATGCCAAATTAAACCTAAAGCACACAACTAAAAGCTTTAAGATTTAAAAAATACACTTCAAATTCACAATTTTACCTCTCCGCCCAAGAATAATGCACATAACTATGAGGTGCATTCTCAAGATTTCAAGACAGGAGAAGACGAGATAAATATAAACTTAATGCTTGTAAAAACAGAGGATATAATTTGTATAGACAAAAAATAGAGCATAAACATAAAAATCTAGAAAATTCAGAGCAAGAGAAAAAGAACAGTTACAGCTATTTATGAATATATATCTGCACATAAATTAGCTTCAACTATATGAATATATTCATCAATAACAGACAGTAGCTACGGCTGCACCTAAAACTATATATTATTCAATAATCCTCTGTTCTAGAATTTCTACACCTTTCTATATGTTCCAGGCTTGAGCTAGACTATTCTTTCTCTTTCTAATGTAGTGCAATATAAAACTAAATGAGTCCTCTCTTCTCTTACTAGGTTGCACTGGGCTCACACAAGATAAAGATAACATCAAAATAGAAATGGCCAAAAGGAACAATAAATCAAGTCCTCTTAGATGATAGTACAACTAGAAAAGACAATAAATATTTAGACGATAAATTTTCAGTTGTAAGTAATTACAGTTTTTCCAATACTCCCCCTTAACTATGAATTGCTGGGGATCATAATTTTTTTGCATAAACTTATCTAGAGCTGTATACATTTGCATGATTACAAATCCTTAAACATCTTCCTAACTATTGAAATTTCTCCTTCACCAAGGGTTTTGTAAATATGTCAGCAAATTGATCTTCAAACCTATAAAAATCTAGGTGAATTTCTTTGTTGTTTAGAAGCTCTCTAATAAAATGATACCTAGTATCAATATGCTTAGCTCTCTTATGAAAAACATGATTTTTGGACAATGCTTGATCGCTGATTTGTTGTCAAAAAATATTTTTAGTGTCTTCTTTTTATCATGCATTATGTTTTTCAACATCCTCTGCATCCAAGTAGTTTGACAAGTTGCAATAATGGCTACCACATACTCAACTTTAGCTAAAGAAAGAGTCACAATGGTCTATTTCTTTCAAGTCTATGATAGAACACCTATACCAAAGTGAAAATCATACCTAAAAGTGCTTTTTTGATCATCTATGTTACCCCCACAATTACTATCCATGTAACCAACAAGATTGAAATCAACTGAAGTGGAATACAATATGCCAAAGTCTTTTATACCACTCATATACCTCATTATTCTCTTATTGGCCTGCCAATTAGAATCTTTTGAAGGCTATATAGACCATGAAGTTAGGCTTACATCATACATAATATCAGACCTTCTGGCTATCAAATACATAAAGCTTTCAACTAACCACTTGAAAAAAAAAGGATCCACACATGGACCGTCATGACTGGTGTTGGGGATGCCTTGCACTTTACTATATTAAATCTCTTCAATATTTTATTTTCATATTTGGATTGAGAAATAAATATACCAGTATTAGATTAATGGACATCAATGCCCAAAAAATATCTCATAAGCTCCAAGTCAATCATTTCAAATTCACTCTTCATTTTTATTTTGAAAATATTTATGCTAAAGTCACTGATAAAGATTAGATCATCTACATACTAGCAAAACAATTTGAATGTTACCTTATTTGTTGACTTTAATGTACAATGTTGGCTCACAACCACTTATTTGGAATCCATTTTGAATGAGATGGGAGTCAATGCAACTATGCCAATCTCTAAGAGCTTGCTTTAATCCATAAAATGCATTCTTCAACCTATATACCTTGTTTTCATGCCCTGGTATCTCATAGACTTATGATTCCTCTACATACACTTCCTCCTCTAGATATCCATTTAAAAATTATGAATTCACATCCATTTGGTACATAGGCCACTTGTTGTGAGAAGCAATAGCCAATAAGGTCCTAACTATGTCCAACTATGCGTCAAGAGCAAATGTTTCATTAAAGTCTATTTTGGGATATTGTGTGAAGCCATTTGCAATGAGTCTTGCTTTATGCTTTTGCACTTTTATGTTATCATCATGTTTAATTTTATAAATCCATTACACTTATTATATCCTTTCCTTCAAGCAACTTAACCAACTCCCATGTTTTTTCTTCTTAATGGACTCAATCTCTTCATCCATGCTCTGTGCCCATGTATCATTGTTAATAGACTCTTAAATTGTTAAAGCATCATCTATATGAGAAAATAAAACAAAAACTAAGAATGATTTTTTTTGTATCAACATTATATAACTCACTCAAACTCATTTTTTGTGGGAACATGCTTGCTAGAGTTTGATATGAAGATGTAGATCTACTTAGAGTGCTAGTTGGATTCATTCCAAGGAAGCCAATTGATGTAGATGCTATTGTGTCTACCTATGGAGCTTGATGTACTCTCAGTGTGGGCAGAAACCGTGAAGATCTCCTTGCCATGAATAGATGTGTAGCTTGAGCTACAGCTTGTGGTGTTATCTTGAGAGTTGAAGGAAATTCTATTCGAGTTGTACTTGATGATGGAAACACTTCATCCACCATATCATCATGAGGAATAATAGCTGTAATGTTTACATTCCTCTCTACACATCCATACATTGCTTTATCCTCTCCAAACTGAACATCACAATAGATTATGACCTTCCTAGTGATAGGACTAGACAACTTATATGCTTTTGTATCCTCTGAATAACCAAAAAATATACGTTTATGTTCTTTATCATCTAACTTCTTCCTTGACTCATTTGAAATGTGTGCCCGTGAAACACAACCAAATAGCTTGAAATGAGAAACACTATGTTTCATACCTATCCAATCCTCTTGAGGGACTTTGTTCATCACACTCTTTATTGGGCACCTATTCATGATATAAATTGTATTTTTCATTGCGTTATCCCAATATTCATTAGGTAAATGCTGGTCTACCAACATACTACATGCCAAATCCATAATAGTTCAGTTCTTCCCCTCCACCACACCATTTTGTTGAGGTGTATAGTGGGATGTAAATTACTTGTGTTTACAATGTAATTTACAAAAATTGAGAAAATCATTTAAAATATATTCACCACCTCTATCCATCCTCAAAATATTGATGTAATAGCCACTTTAATTCTCCACAAGTGTATTGAACTGATGAAAATAAGCAAATGTATCAGACTTGTGTTCTAAAAAAATATCCTAATTTTCCTTGTAAAATCATCAATAATAGTAAGAAAATAAGTGTAGCCTCTATAAATAGTGTTTCCATTTGCCCAATTTTTTTTGAATGAATAATATAAAGTAGTGTTTTTACTCGTATTGATTTTCCAACCAAGATAGACTCTCTATGTTTTTTTTTCTAAAAATATACAACATTAACAAATTCTTTCTGATTTCTAAATAAATGGCAAACTTTCACCATGTTCTTCATATGTAGTATCTTCAGCCCTCCAAAGTTCAAATGCCCGATCTAAAATGCCACAACCAAGATTCATCCTTTACAACTTATTAAAATTTTATTTCAATTTCTCCACCACTATGTTTTTTCCTTCATATCTAACCTTATCCTCAAAGGAAACATATGGTTGCTAGTCATTTGCACTTTGGCAAGCAACTGGTTGCTTGGAAACATGTCCAAAATCACATACTCATTATTTTCCATGTACACTCTATAGCATTTTTGTATCAACTAACCAATACACATTAAGTTATGTTTTAGACCTGCAACATAATACACATCATGCATAAATTTTTTCTCGCCTTTTTTGGTTAGAATATTAAGTATAACTTTACCCAAAATAGTAACCTTGTCATTTTTATTGAGTGTGACATCAATTTGAATTGATTCATCCAAGATATAAAATAAATATACATTACCTATAATGTGATTACTACAACTAGAATTCAAATACCATATGTCAGATGAGCTTTCTTGGAAATTATTTCACTCAACTAGGGAGTTTGTATGAAGTGCTTCAACAATCCTAGTGCATGCAATAAACATAGTGCTTATTGGAGTGTTAACTGACTAATGTTGACCTTTATTATGATGGTCATACTATTTTTATTGTAATCATAAGAATAATTCCCAAACCTCTTACAATAATAACATTGAATGTGTGATTTGTCAAACCTTTGGCCACTTAGGTGACTGAAATTATGATTTTGACTTATACCACCAATATTTGTAGGACTATTACTACATCCACCTCTAGGGGAACTTCTCTCTCTACCTCTTGGACTAAATTTCCACATTCCTCTTCTATGAATTATAAATGACTGAGATGAAAAGGCATTTTCTAATCAGATGTTTGACCTATTTAGTCTATATTCATGATTGATGAGAGCAACATGAAGCTCATCAACAATAAACTAACTCAAGTATTTGGTTTCTTCCAAAGCCATAACTAGAGGGTCAAATTCAAAAGGGAGGATTCTAAGCACATTCTCAAAATTCTTCCTATGATATATGACCACTCCATGTTATTTGATATTATTAATTATACCAAAAACATGGGTAATGAACTATTCTACCGAATCTAAGTCTCTCATTGATAAATTTTCAAAATATTTTCTAAAGAGATGTGGTTTAGTAGTCTTTACCTTGTCCATACCTTGGTAAGCAATTTTTAGTGTATCCCATACCTCCATGGATTTCTTTATTTATACTAATCTTGGGAGTATACTATCATGCGTTTCTTAATGGATATATAATAAATCTTTTTCATCTTTCGTCCTTTTTTTTTCAAAACATATTTCTCAGCTTATGTAAGCGTGTTATATGTTGTCTAGTCTATTGGTTTCACATAACTATTTTTGATTATCTCAACATACATCTTGAGAACAGAATAATTATTTCATATTTAAATACCAATAATCATAATTATTTACCATGAAAATAAGGATTTACAAACTAGGCAGGGATGCACCAGATATGGAAGCCATTAATGGCTCTCAAGAGAATGTTAAAAAAACTTAGGAAAAAATAGAAGGGCAGAGGTTTATTTGGATCTGATACTAGATGAAGGTTTTAAGAGAGGAGCAAAATATATTAATACAAACTTAATGCTTTAAAAATAGAGGATTTAATTTTCACAAAAAAATAGAGCATAAACATAACAATCTATAGAATTCAGAGCAAGAGAAAAAGAACAGTTACAACTCTTTATGAAAAAAGATATGCACATAAATTAGCTTTAGCTATATGAATATATTCATCAATAATAGAGAATATCTATAGTTTTGCATAAAATTGTATATTTCTGAATAATCCTCTCTTCTATAATTTCTACACCTTTCTATTTATTCTAGGTTTGAGTTGGACTATTATCTCTCTTTCTAAGTTAGTGTAATAAAAAATTAAATAACTCCTCTCTTATCTTTCTATGTTTCACTGGGTTGACACAAGATAAATATAACATCAAAATAGAAACAACCAAAATGAACAATAAATCATGTCCTCTTAGATGACAATACAACTAGAAAAGATAAACAAAATATTTAGACAATAAATGTCCATTTATGAGTAATTATAGTTTTCCCAATAAATTCAACAAGTTGCACTATGCCTTTACAATAATATCAACTGGTTCACTAAATATTTTGGGTTTTCTTCTCTCTATTCAATGGGTGAAACCATCCTAATGATAGCTTAAAGGAGTAAAAATAATGAAATACTTAGGAAGAGCATTAAAACCCATTCTAATGATAGTTCGAGGAGTAAAAATGTGATTGTAAAGCATTCATAAATACTATTGAACTTATCACTCTAAATCCACCCATGCCAAATACTTAAAAATCCTTGTGTCCAAGATTGACACATAAAGCCTTGAAACTATATACCCAATTACACTAGTTTTGTATCTTTTAGGCATGAACTATATCCATAAATTTGAACAGAATTAGTGGTTTATATCGACTAGAAGTTGTGAAATCCTAAGAAAATAATCTCATATAATATATTTACTTTAGGAATAATAATGCTTTTCAAACAATAATAGAGAAATTCATTCTAAGGCACTTTACGATGTTATATACGATATAACAAGAGTTATATTTGAACTTTTCCCAAACACTACATCTCAAAAAATAAATCACAACATAGACAAGGGTTGAATGACACATAGAATTCAATGATATACATTTTAATTTTTATATCTTGTTTGTCTAAATCCAGAATATCCAAAAAAAAAAAAAAACTAATTAAAAGAATCACTTTCTTTGTATGGACAGAAATCTGAATTTCACCTTTGATATAAAAATAAATAATTAGTTATTGAGTCTTATATCATTAGGGTAAAAAAATAAATAATATTAGCTTGACAAAGAACAAAAATATCAAATAAAATTGCACATGTTTATTATGATGTAATCTAAACAAGAAGAATGGTGGATTTAATGTCACAACCTAACTATGGTATTATGTTCATATATTCCAATTTTTATAATTTAAAAAGAGAGAAGAGGGAGTTGGAGGAGAGAGAACCCATATGACGTTGAGAGTTTCCTTGGGGGGTGCCTTTCAATGAAGAGAAACACTCTTTTAGATACCATATTAACATTTGAAATTGAGTATGAAATATCCAAGAAAGTATAAAATAAAATCCATTTCGACTTAAATTATTTTGGATTCAAACTTATGAGCTTGATTTTGTCCAAATCTATTTTTCAAAATACAAATATTAGATCTAAAAAACATGATATCCAAATTATAAGAACTATTTAAATAAAATTAGGAATATAGTTTGTAGTATCTTGATTTCTCATGTTCTTATTTTTCTTTGCTTTCCTCAATACCATAGTTACCATGTTCTAAAAGTTATAATCATTCAAAAGGATAAAAAAGTTTGAAAGTTCAAGATTTAAAAAAAGGCTTGGTTCAGTTTTGAAAAATTAATAAATTAAAAAACATATGATGCATTTTTAAAAATAAAATACCACTTCACATAAAAATAAGTGAATATGCACTTGAAAATAGATAAATACAAAATTTAAATGTGAATAAAAATCCAATAGTGTGTCAAACTCCTATGTTAATACATATAAGATATAACAATGATAATTATCCATTTTTTAAATTTAAAACTTATTTTTTTGATGTATTAACTAAAAATTAGAAATACATTTTAAGCATTTGCAACATTCAAACCTACGTCAACATTAAAATTATTGAAATAGTCTTCATCAAATTCTACACTAGTAGGCTCATCAACAACACTGACACATTATTCATCTCCAAAGCCAAGGTGAGAGTTGTCATTATACATTTTTAAGAGAGTGAGTAAGAAATCATAAATTTATATGTACGAACCTAGATTAAAAGTATTTTTTTAATCCCGTAGTCATTATTATTGTGGATAAAATTGTGTGTACTCCAATTTCTTTCACTTAGAGAATCACTAGAACACTGTATGGATATTCACATGACAATCTTCTACAATTATGGTGTATAACCCCATGAGTACACCACCATTAATATTTTTCCCACTTCATCCTACTTACCTTTCCTTTTTTATTTCCAAACATTTTTAGTAGGGTCTTGAAAACAATAATTTTTTTATCGTTATTTCCGTCTAACCTTCATGAAGAGCCAAACTTTCCATTTTTTCAAATACACCTCTCATTATCTCCTTATTTACATCATGATTTACGTCTACTAATTTAGGATCCAAATAATAAGTTTCCATGTGTAGAGGATGATACAACATGAACCTCTATTTATGGTAAATTTCCAAACTATCTTTGATTTATTCAAATTTACATGATGTAAATTTTAATTTTATTCATTCTTTTACTCTATGAACACCCTCATTTGTAAATTGTATGGAACGTTTATTTTCACTAACTAATCTCAAAATTATAACAAGTGGATCAAATCTAAACATACAATGAATTTTATTATTGTCATTAAATTATATTTATATATTCTAAAACATAATTAAAATTACATAAAACCCTTATAACTTAGTGCTTCCATTAATTCCTAAGAAAGATCAATCACCTCAAAATCAACTCTAAGAGTAAAAGAAAAAAATACATTTAAAACATAGAATAGTCTTAGTGACATTATAAGTGGTTAATTATCTTTAAAATATTTGATAATCCATAAAAATAAAATTCTTGGAACCGTAAAAGTAATATTATATATCACACTCCAATGGTCACAAAGTGAGGCATGGATTAATAATTGTAGTAAATGGCGAAAGAGAAAAATTGGGTTGGAGGTCAAGTTTTTGAAGAAGGTCACAATAGAAAGTGGGAAGAGCATCACATACAAGAATACATCAAGGTAGTGAATTAGGGGGAGGATGATCTTACATGATTGAAGAGTGATCAGGAAGACATATAAGGGCACTAGGTCTTAGGAAATTCAATACTTTGGAGTGGCCAAGGGGGATTAAGAAAATTCCTTTGGGAAGGAGGCATCAATGATCTGGGGATTTTAGAAATGCCCTCGATGGATATAATATGGTTAAAGATACCCCTTTAAACCAAAGTTTAATTTTGGTAGGCGATGTTGGTAAAACTAGAAGGAATCCTCTTATTGTCTTATTTGTAGAGGTGTATTTTATGGACAACATAAAAGAACTAAAGGAGATGGGACTAAGAGGAAAGTTTTTATATAAATGACTAGAAATTAAAGTATTTGAAGTATAGGTGGTAAAGCACTGGGGCTGAGACATACTCTAAATTTCCTCCCAAAAGGTTTTTTCTCAATTTTGAGCCCTTATGGGGAAAAGAAATGATAAATTATGGAAGGAGCACCATGTATGATGGAGTATTTTGGGCTTTAGATCTAACTTTGGTACCATAATTTTAACATCTTCTCAACTAATCAGGGTCACTTTAGTGCATAGATTCACATGTATAGGATACCGATCAGATTATTAATAGGGAAAATATATTTCACAAATTGATTGGTTGATTAAAGTATTTATGGGAGTTGATCCAATAACCAATGATGTTGTCGTATCTTCTTATGCTATAATTTTTGTAATATTGGGAACAGAGGTGAAAATCCTTGATAGTATCCTTTTGTAGTCTTCAACAAGGTGTTGGGAATAACCCATTAATGTGGAAAAACACCCTTCCATTATTTCAATTGTCAAAAAGTGGATCACACTCACATTTAATGCAAGGGATAAAAGGGGAAAAATTTGTTGGCTAAAGCAAACTCTCCTAAATTACTAAGGTCGGACCCAAGAATGAGGTGATGCATCAAGAAATCAAGAACTAGGGAGAACCTTCTAAAAACTCTATGAAAGATAAGTCTTGAATGCTAATTATGAATGTAGAAGCCGCCCAAGACTTGAAATAAAGTTTTAAATCAATAAAAAATAAGTCACCTAATACCATTCACAAGGACATTTAGTTTATCTCATATGAAACTAATAAACTTCATGGGTGTTTGGATAAGAAAATTAAAGGTGAGTTAAAGAAGATTTTTTCTAATGCATATGGTGGGCCAAAGGAGGATGCTCTGGAGGATGTTTTGAAATCTCAAGCTAAATATTTACACTAGGGTAGAGATCTTCATCTCTCCCCAGTTATGAAAAACTTAAATGATGAAGAGGAGATAAGTTCTAAAGAAGTCCTTACCATATCACAAAAAGATTGTGCAATTTTTAGCCAAACATTGGATATAGTATCAAATGAGGAAGGAAGTTGAGGAAATTCATCACTATAGAGGAAATTTCCAAATGTAAACAAATATATTATTGATAATTATTTATTCTATGAAAAGCAAGGGGTAGTTAGGTCACCAACTAAGAAATTAACTTTTATCATGGAATGTTAAGGGCTTGAAAGCCCTTTACAAGATGTATCTAGTAGGATGTTAGATGTTCAATTCAGGTTGTGAACTTCATTTGTTGAAAGTAATAAAATTGAATGCAATTGAGGTAGATACTCTTATGAGAAAAAGTTGGAATAGGTGGAAGGCCATTTTTGTGGAATCTATTTTAGACTCTAGTGGTCTAGTGATCATTTTGGATCCATATAAGATTAATGTAGAAAATTGTGATTTTAAAACCAATTGACATGTTTATGTGTCACCATCCTAACCTCCAATGACCACATACCTATATGTGGTATCATCTCAACCTTCTACCTCTTATCTATATATTTTTACCACCCAACCTCTTATCCATATATTTTTACCACTCAACCTCAACCAAACATACCATCCAATTATGGAGCTTCCAAATCTCAAATGGATTTTGTAAAAATGTTAATGGATAAAATGACCAATCTAGAGTCATCTATTTATGGGGCTCATGACCTTATATCTTATGATCAAATCTGAAATTAACCTATCCATCCATCCATTCCTATCCAATCTTATCTTCCTCAATGGGAACTACAAAAGTTTTCCATATTCCAAAGCAAGGAGGACCCCCAAAAACACTTGAGAGAATTTCACTATTCTTGCTATTTGATTGCATATGATGATGCTCTTCTCCTTTGTACTTTTCCCATGTCTTTATCTAAACCAGCCTTGGATTGGTATACTGATCTCACCAAAAACTCCATCTTTTCCTTTTCTCAACTTGTCCAAGTCTTTTTAGATCATTTCTCAATCAATATATTTAAAAAAGTCTTTATGACTAAACTCTACTCCATTATGCAATTTGATGATGAATCAATTTTTGATTTCATATCTAGATGGATAGGTATTATCAACCAACTTTCCTTCTCCTTACCCCAAACAATGTTTATTGAAATCTTCTCTTAAGTTTGAACCAAAAATATTTCCCCTACTCTTCAAGTTCAAACTTTTTGAACTTTTGATGAGGATTTTATTAGGATCTTAGAGTATAATTTATTACTTTTGTATAAGTAACTAAACATGGAATTGAAACTAAAATTAATAAGTAACTAGAAATTAGAAACATAAAATAAGAGGAGATACAAGAAACAACCAATCTTGTATAAACTCTTCCAAAAGGAAATACAATGAAGAAATCTCTCTCCTCACACCTCAAAGGTGTACAGTAATTCTCCCTTAAGAGTTCTCTCTCTCTCTCTCTCAGTCAATTACAATCAACTCAATTACTAAGTTTTCTACATACTATGAGGATCTAACCCTACTGTATAGTATACTAAAACACTAGGGTTCATGAGCCATACATTCGTCACCATTAGATCCACCTCTTAAATAAAAGGCTCAAATCTGTTCATCTAAAAATAGAACCTCCTAAAATTAGAACAATTTTGGAAATGCACAAAAGTTGGTGTCGATCTGAAGATGATCAATGCTGGTCGACCTCTAACCGATGTTGGTTGGTTTTGATCGATGCTTGACCAATGTCGGTCGACCCCTAACTGATGTCAATTGGTTTTGATCGATGTCGATTACTGTGTAAACCCAACAACCTCCACATTGGCTTATTAGTGAATCTTTTAGCTCAACAACTTATCAATCTCTCACTTGGAGATAAAAAATTGCACCTGTACCTATACAACAACATCCTCTAAACATCTCTGGCTTGTATCTCCGTCTTCAAGTTCAATCTTGAAGACCAACAAAAGTTGAATGAATATTTAACTTCTCCTTTGTTACCATCTTTGTTAACCTATCAATAGGGTTATTATCTGTATGGATCTTTCCCAGCTTCAACTGTTCATCCTCCAATACATGTCTAATGAAGTGGTACCTAAGCTGTATATGTTTGGTTCTTGAATGAAAGGCTAAATTCTTTGCCAAATGAATTGCACTTTGACTATCACTATACAATCTGCAACTTTCTTGCTCCATTCCCAACACTTCCATGAACTGAGTCATCTAAATCATTTCCTTGCAAGCCTCTATGACTGAAATGTATTCTGCCTCAGTAGTAGACAAGGCAACAACCTTCTACAACTTTGAAATCTAACTAACTGCCATTCCACCAATAGCGAACACATATCCTATGGTGCTTCTCCTACCATCCAAGTCACCTATAATATCTAAATCTACATACCCATGTAGAGAAGTGTTTTACCCTCCATAGCATAGATACCTACTTTTGGTCCCTCTCAGATATTTGAGAATCCACTAAACTGCTTTCCAGTGTTCCTTTCCTAGATTGACCATAAACTTGCTAACAACTCCCACTGCTTGGGTAATATCTGGTCTAGTACATACCATTGCATACATCAAGCTCCCAACTACTAAAGCATATGTAACTCTACTCGTGTACTCAACCTCATCATGTGATTTAAGACACTATTCTTTGCTCAACTTGAAGTGTCTAGCCATAGGTGTGCTTACCGGTTTTGCATCCTGCATATTGATCCTCTCCAACACTTTATTCACATAATCCTCTTGAGACAATATCAAACTATGATTTTTTATGTCTCTCTTAATACTCATGCCAATGATTTTCTTTGTTGCTTCTAAATCCTTCATGGCAAATGTGTGAGCTAATTTTACCTTAAGCTCAATAATTTCTTGCATGTGTGAACCTGCAACAAGCATATCATCTACATAGAGTAACAAGATAATATAACTACCATTATCTAATCTATTAAAATAAACACAATGGTTAGATTGATATTTACTAAAGCCATGCTCTATCATAAACTTGTCAAACCTCAAATACCATTGTCTTGGAGCTTACTTAAGACCATATAAGCTTTTCTTCAACCTGCACACAAGTTTCTCCATACCTTTGACCTCAAAACCTTTTGGCTGATCCATATATATCTCTTCATCCAAATCTCCATGAAGAAATGTTGTCTTAAAATCAAGCTACTCAAGATGCAAATCCTCAATAACAACTAAAGACAATACGGTCTGAATAGAAGTCATCTTTACTATAAGAGAAAAAATTTCACCAAAATCAATACCTAGTTTTTGTGCAAATTCCTTTACTACCAACCTAGCATTATATCTCATTTTTCCATTCTCTCCTTTATTTAACCTGTATACCCATTTGTTTATTAGTGCTTTCTTTTCAGATGGCAACTCAACCAAATCCCACGTATGGTTCTCATCTAAAGAATCAATTTCCTCATTCATGCCATGCTCCCACTGCTTCCTAGATTCTACCTATATTGCCTCATCAAAACATTCTAGTTTTCCACCATCAGTGAGCAAGTAGTATAAATAAGGGGAATAATGAATTAGAGGTTTACTTACCCTTTCAGACCTCCTTATGGGTGTTTGAGACTCATTTATAGCTTGTTATCCACTCAATTTTTCTTCTGATAGTGACTGATTCTGGTCATCTCTGATCGATGTTGGTCGGCACCCAATCGATGTCGATTCCTCCTAATTGACATCAATTTCCACTTGACTGACATTGGTCTCCACCTGATCAACATTGGTTTCCACCTGACTGACATTGGTTTCCACTTGACCGATGTCGGTATCTGTGTTTTTTTGTGAGTGATGATTTTTACCCATGAGCTCATTTTAGATTATAACCTCTTCCAAATCAAGATTGCCTTGCTCAACATTATTCAGGCTCTTGAGCTAATCACTGTACATCACCTTCTCATTTAAAACTACATCACAACTTCTAATAATTTTGTTAGTTTCTAAATTCCACAATCAAAATCTGAAATCTCCAAAACCATAACAAATAAAAGTGCATCGCATAGATTAAGCATCCAGCTTCTTTTTATTTTCTTTATCAATGCGCACAAAAGCTTCAGAACCAAAAACTCTAAGAAATGAAAGATCTACCTTTTTACCTGTCCAAGCCTCTTCTAGAATTCCACCATCTAGTGCAGTAAAAGGTCCTTTGTTAATCAGGTAAATTGTAGTATTTACAGCTTCTACCCAAAACTGTAAGCACAAACTAGCATGCAACCTCATACTCCGTGCACACTCCATTATTGTTCTATTCATCTTTTCAGCAACTCCATTTTGCTGAGGTGTCTTTAGAACCATCCTTTCCCTGTGTATTCCATTCATAAAATAGTAACTATTGAATTTATTACTATAGTACTCACCACCATTGTTAGATCTAAGGCACTCAATCTCAAACTTGTTTCATTCTCAACCAAAGCTTTCCATTTCTTAAATGTGTCAAAAACATCAGATTTCCTCTTTATGCAATAGATCCATACCTTTCTTGTAGCATCATCAATGAAAAAAATATAATACTGTGATCCTCCAATAGAAGCTACCTGAGCTAGTCCCCACATGTCTGTGTGAATAAGCTCTAACTTGTGCTTCTTCTTTGTTGACCCAGTTTCGAGAAACCTCACTTTCTTCTGTTTTCCAAAAATACAATGCTCACAAAAATCTAGATCTATGTTTTTCAAATCTGAAAGCTTACTTTTTGACTTAAGAACTTTCATTCCCTTCTCACTCATGTGACCAAGCCTATAGTGTCACAACTTTGCATCTACATTTGAAGTAGATAAAATAGAAAGAGAATAATCAGTAATACAAGTAGATAGATAAAGTGTACCTACTCTCTTACCTTTTGTTAATACAAGTGCACCCTTGGAAACTTTCCAAGATTCAGCTGTGAGAGTTACTATGTAACCCTCATCACCCAAGTTTCCTACAAAAATCAGATTCCTCTTCAAGATGAGTACATGCATGACATCCTTCAACACCCATGTGTTGCCATTCTGCAATTTTAGCTGTACTTTTCCTTGGCCAACAATTTTACAAGGCTCATCATCCCCTAAATAAATATTTCCAAAATCTCCATGGACATAATCATTGAAAAATTCTCTATTTGGGATTACATAGAAAGAGGCACTAGAATCTAAAACCCATGATTCTACTTTATTATCCAAAGAAAATATAAGAGCATCTTGTGCAACAATACCTACAACATTTACTTCTTTATTACCTTCATGCTGATTTTCTTTGTTATCCTTCAACCAAAAATCTTTCTTTGCATGCCCTTTCTTTTCACAATTCCAGCAAGTTATTCTTCCATTTTTAGATTTGGATCTACTTCCCATCTTTGACCTTGATTTCCCTTGCTTGCCCTTCTCTCTTTGCCTTCCCCTACTTTCAACACTTAAAGCATTACCTGATATTTCCCCTATGTTTTTCCTACAAATTTCTTCATTCAATATTACACTAACAACATCATCAACTTACAAGATATTTGAAGCAGATGCAGTATTACTAACTGCCATCAGCAAACTATGCTAACTTTCAGGTAAAAAGCATAAGATTAAGAAAGCCTTAATTTCATCATCAAAAACTATTTTGACTAAATTTAACTGATTTACTATTGTATGGAAATCATTAAGATGACTAGATATAGATCCACCTTCGTACATTTATAAATTAAATAATTGCTTCATAAGATATACCTTATTTGAAGCTGAGGGTTTTTCATATAAATTTGCCAAAGTATCCATTAACTCTACCGTTGTCTTTGCTTGTGATAAGTTGGAAAACACAGAAGTTGCCAGGCTTAACCTTATAGATCCAAGAGCCTTTTTATCAAGAATGTTCCATTCTTCATCTTCTATATCTGTGGGCTTCCTTGAAACCCCACCAATGGTAAATATAGATCTTTTTGATACAGATAATCTTCAATCTGCATCTTCCATAATTGATAATTCTTGCCATTGAATTTCTCCATTCTTAGTTTACTTTTTTCTGCTATTGCTTTGCTTCCACTCAATCAAAAACCCCTATGGGTGAATTTTGTAATCAATAAACACTAACACGCTTTGATACCAGTTGTTAGTGTTTAGAGCTCTGATACCAATTGTTAGGGTCTTAGAGTACAATTGATTACTTTTGTATAAGCAACTAAACACAGAATTGAAACCAGAAGTAATAACTAGAAACCAGAAACAACAAATAAGAGGAGATACAAGAAACAACCAATCTTGTATTAAAATCTTCCAAAAAGAAATACAATGAAGAAATCTCTCTCTCCTCACACCTTGAATGTGTACAGTAATGCTCCCTCAAGATTTCTCTCTCTCTCTCTCAATCAATTACAATCAACTCAATTACTGAGTTGTCTACATAGTATGAGGATCTAACTTTACTATATAGTATACTACAACAATAGGGTTCATGAGCCATGCATTTGCCACTGTTAGATCCACCTCTTAAATTAAAGGCTCAAATTTGTTCATCTAAAAATAGAACCTCTTAAAATTAAAACAATTCTAGAAATATATAGAAGTCAGTGTCGATCTGAAGATGACCGATGTTGGTCGATCCCTAACTGATGTCAATTGGTTCTGACTGATGCTTGACTGATGCCGGTCGACCCCTAACCAATTTTGGTTGGTTTTGACTGATGTCAGTTACTATGTAAACCTAGCAACCTCCACATTAGATCGTTAGTGAAGCTTTTAGCTCCATAACTCAACATATTTCACTGTGGCACAAAAATTATAAATTTGAGCCATTGATGAGGGAAAATTGAAACTTAAGAACAAAAATTCTATCTTTAAATCCAATCACCCTTCCTCAACCAAAACCACCAATCAATCTAACGATCCCAATCCCAAACCTAAGGAATCTACAATCTCAGTTGTCCTAAAAAATGATCCACCTCTAACTTTCAACTAACCTTACCCAACAAATTCCTCTAATTATCTATCCAATAAAACCAAAACAAAAACTAAGTTGCTCCAAAATATTATACTCTGATAAGGGAGTATGATGATTTAATTTTGGACAAATTACTCAAATCAAACATTTTACGTCTTCATTCCATAAAACCTTCCCAATAATTTGATGCTTCTTACCCTACACCTAATTCTTACAATGAGAATGATCTTTGTGCTTTCAAGCACATCATTCACACATGATGTTATTATGTACAATACCTTTAAAACTATTGTCCAAAATATGATTGATAAGGGAGAAATTATATTTGATAATCCCAATTTACCTCTAAATCAGTCCCTTGACATCTTTTTTAAACCTTTCTCCAATCATGTCCTTTCCACCAATTATGATGATAATAAACTAGAATCATCTGAAGCTTGTGAGGTTCACATGGTTAATGTCATTATCAGTGAACCTATCAATAAGGAGACCATTACCTCATCTACCCATTCCTCTACACCACTAATTGAAGTAGTGGACTTAGTGTATATTCCTTTGGACACCCAAATAGATGAAATAACCACCCCACTTTCTTCACTTAATGAGACCATTGACCTATCCACATATCCTTTGATATAAATACCAAAGAAGGCAACCATTACTTTATAATTATCTTCACCCCCTTCATCTATTGAAGTGGTTGAATTACCTTCCATACCCATGAACACCCAAATAAAGGAAACAAACATTCTTGTTCCTTCACTTGAGGTTATCACACCTTCCTCCCCTATCTTAGAGCCACCCATTCTCTCTTTGGGAGCAATTCTAAAATAAACAATCACCTTACCTACACCTTTCATGTAAGAGACATCCTCTCAAACCTTGGAACCTCCCACCTAGAACATAAATACAAAAGCTATCCCCTCACCTCCACCCATGGACTTAAATTTTGAAATAAATAACAAAGGAATCAAACTCATTTACAAACCTTTTTCTATATTAGTCCAAAGTCTAGAGTTCACTTCTTAACCCAACATAGATATATCAACCTTTTGGAACCATCTTGGGCTCCCTTACCAAAACAAACTTGAAGCTTTAACCTCACTTGCATCCAGCATCAAACCTATCACTACCTCAACCCCATCCTTAAACACTTTTTTATCCAAAACCATAGGAGAACCATCAAACCTACCTCTATCTAAAATTGTCAAATCATCTTACACCTCTCTAACCAAACCCATAAACAATATAGGAATACTTCCTACACCTATCCTTACTCACCCATATTTGAAGTGGGACTTAACCCCTTCTAGTCCACCAAATAAAACCCCAACCAAACTAACTAAGAAGGTGGAACCACCTAAACTACCACCTCAAGCTAGATATATATAACCTCCTTCACACATTACTTATATCCTAAGACCTCATCCTTATACCATCCCATGAGCTCATTCATTGACCAAGAAGGTGAACCCTCTAGTAGTTGCCTATTCCTCATATAGTAAACCTTCTCTTATTGCTTTACCTATACCTACCTCTACTAAAATCAAACTCTCCATCATTCTTAACTAACCTATCTACCTCTACCTTTGCACCTATCACCGAACCTTCATCCTCCACCTCCGAATCGTCCACCTCCAAAAAAACTAAAACCAAACAATCCCAACCAACACAACTTACTAAAACCCTTTCACCATCTACAATTTTTATAGTGAAGCCTACTTCTAATAAGGATCCCACTCCTATAACCAAAAACCCAATGCTCTAAACACCTTATATTGAATCTTATTTAACCATTGTACAAAGGTTACTGCAAACCTCTTCCATAACCCTACCACCCATCAATCTTTTTGACCCATCACATCCTAAACCATCATTTATCAATGATAGATTGATTTTCTCATACCATATAACACTTGGAAATGATATAGAGAATTACAAATCTCTCTAAAAACTTATCCTTAACTTATGGGATGAGGATGATCTATTATCAAATGAACCTTCCTTGATCCCATTACCAACCTAACCATCAACTCAACCCATCTAAAATTTACCTACAACACTCTCATTTGAAATTGAGGATAAACAAAAGAAACCATCTAGCCCAACACCTTCTTTAATCCACACTATCCATATGGTTACCCGATCTAAGGCCCAATAAAAGGAAAATGGAAAATCAAAAGTGTTCATACCATGGACATACCCTTCCAACCCTCAACTTTCCAAATAAAACCTAGTACCCCCACCTTTACCTTCACCTTCACTAAAACCCAAAATATCTATTTTGGGTTCCTCTCCCTCCATCCTTTCTAAATCCATCCAATGAGTGGTGTTAAAAACAACTTCACTAGAAACCAATGAAGATGGACCTTTATGAACTAATCAACACCTTTCCCCATCTCCACCAAGCATTTATAGAGGTCCTACATTATATATAGGTTCAATTAGAATATCCTCAACCTCTCACATCCATTTTTGGAGCCCTTCAAGATTCTACCTTCATCACCTTTTAGGATTTGAAAATACCTTCTATCCATTCTAAAGATCTCGATCCACCCCTATTCATCATGGAATACATCAATCAAACCCACATCAAAAGGGTGATGATTGAAGGAGGAGATTATTTAACATTATATCCTCCCATGCTTATGAAAAAATTCAATTTCATAATAACATCATGTAAGAAATTCTAGTGGTCCTCTGCTCCTTTAATGACTCTATGACCACTACTTTTGGGATAGTCATCCTCCACATCTACTTGTGACCTCATATAATTCCAAAAATCCTTCATGTTATAGATCATGAGTTATAACACAATGTATTACCTATCTTCCCTTGGATTTATGTCATGAGTTGTGTCCCATCTACCTTACACTGATGTGTCAAATTTGAACTTGAAGGTCAAGTTTTTACCATATGAGCTAAACCGAGTTCTTTTAAGTTATGCCATGACATATCAACCCAATGGTGTTGTTATTCCTACCTCATCCACCTCATCCACTTCACTAACAACCAAAACCAATAATACTTCCACCCATACCAATGAAGAAACTTCTACTAGCTCATCTATCCTTTCTTTGTAGATCCATGTAGAGGACCCCTTGAAGCCCACATTGTAACATCTCTCACTTAGGGAGTATCATATTATAGATTTGGATTCTTTCCTACTCCTAAATAGTATGGTAACCTCACCCATGATCCTAGTTATGATCCTAGATTTGAATTATATGAAATTTGGTAATTGTGTACTTAATTCACTAATGAAGTTTTATATTCTTTACATTTTGAATTTTAGATGTATTTTCAACCATGAAAAATGTTCAATAAAAAATTTATTGTAAGTTTTTTTTATCATTGAAATCACCATCATATCAGAGTAGTTTATAGTCACCTACCCTGAAATATTTGATGCTAATGTTTTACGATATTAAATTAATCCTTTTTGTTTATACACAATAAATTTATTCATTTTGTTATATAAAATTAAGAAACAACACCATTATTGAAATAAATATATGTTCTAGTTGTGGTCCAATAGATAAAACTTGCAATAATATTTCAATATTTAGCAGCATCTACTAAATCTATGATATCTTCTAATATCTATTTCAAATTTTATTTTGTTGCCATAGTAAGAGGATTAAAATCTATCATTTTGAACTTGATCAAAATTTCACCAACATATTTTTGTTCAAGGATGGAGATATAATTTATTTTTTAAACTATTTCAATACCTAATTAATAATGTAGATAACACATATTTGTCATTCTTATGTCTTTCATCAACTCTTCTTTGTGTTTTATAGAATATCTATTATTGTTTCCTCTGATGACCATATCATCTAAATATACCACTAGGAATGATTTCTTTTTCAATCTAATTTTAAAAAAAGAGTTTCATATTTAGACTCAAAATGTTAGAAGTTCATGTTTAAGAGATGCTTAGTGTGTTTGTTGTATCACGTTATTAGGGTTTGATCCAAACCATAAAATGATTTTCCTAGTTTGTAATTTTTTTCTCTTAGCTTTTTACTACAAAACCTTTGGATTGAGTGATGTACTCTACCACTTTTATTTCAAAATCTCAAAATATAGTTTTCAAGTCCATTTGGTGAAATTTTCATACATTTTGATTTACCAAAGACAACATTATTCAAATTGTAATTAATTATTGTTTTGGTGAAAAGTTTTCTTTATAATCATTTCCTTTTTTTAAAACATATATGTAATAGAAGCCTTATTTTTTTCTTGTTGAGTGTGTCATATTTTGTTTACTTGTTTCATAAAACCCACTTGTAGCTAATAGGTTTCCAACCGAATGAAGGATCAACCAATTTTCAAGTTCAATTTTCAACCAATGCATCATACTCACTCTTTATTGATATTCTCCATGCATTATTCTTTTCAACTTGTTTGAAGGAAGTTGTTTCTGAATCAAAATCAATGTTGAGTTCTTATTCGAGAGGGTCTTCCAAGGTAAGATTTTATATATTATTTTGAATTTCATCTAGGAAATTACTTGTTTAATTTGTGGATGTGTACATGTTTTGGGGTTATTTTTTCAACCTTATCATGTCTAACATCTTTTAATGTCTGTTTATCTAATATTGGTAATTTTTTGGTGTAACTTATTGATTAATTGATGCCTCTTTTTTTGGATTTCAATCTCCTTGATTTTATAACATCAGACCATCCTATGATGATGTTTCAATTTCATCTTAAGGGGGAGTGTCATTTTAATTAAAAGAGTCAATAAAAAATAAATACCTTCCAAATTATAGGTTCACCATACACTGTTGGGAACCTCCATACCAACCTCCTTCAAAACATCAATTTTAGCAAATTTCTAAAGTCAATTCAACTATAAACTAATGCTTATTGTGTCGTTCAGAGATTCATTAAATAAGATATCTATTGTAATGTGAAATTTATGGATGTTTTCATCCAATAACAAGTATGATTATTAAGACTATATATCTCAAAAGTGTGTTATTTTATGACTCATTTGTTTTACTTTCTTCATTTTCTCCTTAAGAATCAATGTGTACTATGTGGATGGAAAAATATGAAGATTTTACATTGAAGAGAGATGACCACATAAAATTTCATACAAAGTTTTTGTTTGTAATTTTGTTGACCTGTTGTAAAGGTAAATCATTATTTGAGATGATTTGACTTAGAATTATATATTTATCCCTTTGAATTACAACATTATTATAAACATAGTCATCAATGTATTATTCATCTATTGAAAGACTTTATTTTGTTCAGGTGTGTAAGAGAATGTGATATGATGATTGATTCAATTTTAATTTACATAGGTTTAAAACATATATGGCATGAATTCATCACCATTCTTAGCCACGAGTGCCCATTTTGGGATCAGGATTTATTTTATACTATATCTATAAAATATTGAAATGTTTTAAAATATTTTATATTTTCTATAGAAAAATTGTTCAACTAATTACATTATAATGATCAATGAACAACATGAAGTAACTATGACTATTATAAAAAATAATTGGTAGAGAATGAAAATGAGAGTGATTCAACTACAACTTCCAATTGGATTTCAATTTCAATTAAAATGGTCTATTTCATGTTTAGAAAATATGTAGGCTTCACAATTTTTAAGGTTTTTATGAACAATCAAAAGCTTATAACATTAATTTTTTTGCACATTACAAATGTTGTCTTAATTTGTGTGCCCAAATTTGGCATACTAGGTAAGACTTTATGGAATTCTTTCTTTAGTAGAATGAGCAAAAATAATAACACTAAGTACATACCCCTAAGTTTTAACAATTTCCATTCCTCATTTCCAGTTAGATAAACCATGTTACCACATTTTCTTGTGACCTTCACTTCTTTATCATCAAATAAAATGGAGTACCATTGGCATAAAATTAGAAAAAGAGATAACAAGTTCATTTTTAACTAATGAATGAATACTACATTTTAGAGAATGAATTCTACAACTCCTATTGACTTGAGTCAAATCAATCCTTTTCCTTGAGGTTATATACTTGTTTTATCTGTAAAATATAATAGACCACACTTTTTTTCATGAAACCCCTCAAATGAGTTATTTATGGAATCCATATTCTAAGTGGCATTAGTGTTTAGAATCTGAACATTACCCTTGGTAGAAATTTTTGAGGTATTATTTATTTTTTTAGAAATCAAAATAATACATAAATTTAAAAAATTACATTAAATTTGGTTATATAGGTTTCTTCTCTCTCTCTCTCTCTCTCTCTCTCTCTCTCTCTCTCTCTCTCTCTCTCTCTCTCTCTCTCTCTCTCTCTCTCTCTCTCTCTCTCTCTCTCTCTCTCTCTCTCTCTCTCTCTCTCTCTCTCTCTCTCTCTCTCTCTCTCTCTCTAAGATTTCATTTGTATGATGATATTTTGCATGTGTAGATCTCATGAATCTCTTTTACCTATAAATGTCTAAGAAACAAATGTTGTTTATAATTTTTGATTTTTTTCATGTTGACTCTTGTTTTTATTAGATTTGTTTTCTCAATCTTTTTTTTTACTTTGCCTTTATCGCTTGAATCATTCTATAAAACAAATCCGGTTTGACTAGCATAAAAATTTATTTATTTTATTGAATTTTATTGAAGGCTTTTTCTCTTTTGGCTATCTTGTTAACAATTGATCAAATGTGAGTCTTCAATGGATTATTTTCTTATAAAGACTTCAAGTAGGCCGATTATGTAGAAATAAGATCCTCTATGGAGATGTTCATATACACTACAATATTTATCCCATCTAAATCAACATCATACTTCATTATATTGATTTTAAAAGATAAACTCATGATGTTTTCATTTTAAAACTCAAAACATAATAATCTGAGTTTAAACCCTATGAACACCAATTATGATGAGAATCTTATAGGTCCTAATTTTTTTGAATTTTTTCCTCAAGGACTGTTTCACCTCTTAAATATTTTCAATAACTTAGACCATCATTAAGGCTAATGTGTTTGATTTTTTCTTCCTCAAATATTGTATCTTCTTTTCTTCTTTAAATTAAGTGAGTTTTTCCTTCTTGTCATAGATTTGAACCACAAGTCCTTGAAGATAATTATGTTATCCACTTACCCTTACCATTATAACAAGATAACTTTCATAGTAAGTATTATGACAATATGTTTTATTTAATGCATTTCATTTATCTAGGGGGATATGATGATTCATTACTATAAGAGGATGTTTCAACAAAAAATTAGAGATGATACTTTGTTAGGGAATTATCAATGATGTCCTGGAGGTGTCCAAGTGGGTGGATCATATGAGATAAATTTTATGTGTTAACTATGCATAATGAAATATATTTAAGTGTAAAGTTGGGATCTCAGGCAATATTGACAGTGTTTTCCCATACATAACCAAATTTGCATGTTGCAAGAAAAGCTATGTTGGAATTTTAATTTATCCATATTTTTCACATGTCATGGTTTCAAGAGAATTTGGTCATATGGTTTTGTTAAGTTTTATTCCTAGTTGATAGGAATTAAACTTTAAGTGATGTGATGAAGCACATTAAAATATATGCATGTGTATAGTTGGCCTTCCAGGGAGTTCTAGGCATACTTGGCTATATGACAAAAAAATCAAAGTGAAAAGATTAATGGCATTATATCTTGAATGTGTAAATATTTTAAGATATAATTAATGCATGGTTGTATTCCAATTTGAAAGGAGAACATATGGTATAAATTTTAGAACATGTGTGTGAGTGACGTAAAATATATGACTCTACAAAGTTAGCCTTCTACGCAGATAATAATTCTCCCCAATACATAGTCTATTTTACTCCATGTTTAAGATCATGACTATATGGATATCTAATGGATTTTGGGTGATCATATAATTAAAATATATGGTGTGTGTTGAGTCAAATGAGTCAATGTGTTTTTTAGTTAATGAATTTATATAGTGAGCTCCTTACAAAAGTATCAATGGAGTGTGTTTATTCTAAGCTGTCAAGAAGTAGTGAGATGAGGATAAGTGTTCAAAGTTTAACATTGAGAAGAGGTAAAGATCAAGATTCTTCTAAGATATAATAGTGAGTGGATATTCAAACATATACAGATCAATGGTGTATATTGAGCAAGATGATTTTAAGGTGTCCAATGTTTAACATAGATAATGACCAAGCTATGTATATGAGATTGACAGTGCGTATGTGGTCAAGGTTAAAATATTGGATAAGATGAGGTTAAATTTTCAATGTTTAATATTTTAGAAATGGCATAGTATGAGTCAAATTTCAAAGAAAGAACGCAAGAAGGTCCTTTCATAAAGGCTTGATAGCTTGAAGGTGTTCCAAGGTATAATATAGGTAGTCATCAAGAAAGTTTATCTACAAAGAAACCACTAATGTTCAATGGATCCAATTATGATTTTTAGAGTGCAAAGATGAAGACAAACATCATGTCTCTAGGGTTTAAACATTTGGTAACCTGATTTGGATGGTTATTATGTACCTACTATTCTTCATTCTAATGTTGCAGATAAGAAGTTGTTTGAGAAAAATTTTATTGCAATGAATTCTATCACTTGTGATCCTTCAAAGACTAAATTCACCAAGGTAATCCATTCTACATATGCCAAGGAAATGTGGGATAAATTGAAGATTATTTATGAAAAGGACTAAAAAGTTAAGTTGGCAAAGTTATAGACTCATTGAAGATAAGTTGAGATTCTCAAGATGAAGGAAGAAGATTTTGTGGCATCTTTTCTATAGAATGTTGATGATATTGTGAACATCACCAGAGGTATTAGAGACACCCTTGAAGTATTTACTATATTTCAAAAGGTATTAAGGGTCCCTCTCTCCCAAATTTGATCTTAAAGTATCTACTGAAGATGAAATTCATGATCTTACATTGCTTAAAATTGGATGAATTGCACGGAATCCTTACTTTCTATGAGATGAGGAAGAATAATGATATACCATCAAATAAAGAAGCAATATTCAAGATGGAAATAAATAGAAAGAATAAATTATAAGGTAAGAAACCCAAAGAGGATGAAATTTTTGATATAGATGAGGATGAACTAATTTCTTTGATTTCAAGAAAATTAAAAACAAGTTCAGGCAAGTATAATGGTAAACTACCCCTCAAATGCTTCAATTGTGGTGAGATAGGACATTTTTTTAATAAATGCCCTCATAAACATAAGAAAATTAATGATGAAGACCAATATGAAGACAATAAGACATATAGGTTTGATAATAATAAGAAATTTTTTATAAAGTATGATAACAAAAAAAGTTCTTCAAGAACAAGAAGATCTCTACACCAATAAATACTACAGCTCATCATATGAGAGTGAAGATAGTGACTCAAAGTGTGATATGAAGATGATGGTCCTATTAAAGAGGAATCCATCTTCATGGATTTGAAAAGAAGTTTCTCACATCAAAAGGAGTCTACATAGAGTGATTCAAATGATGATGAAGATAAGGTGGACTATCAAATTGCATTAACAAATGCTCTAGAAGAATTAGAGATTGAGAAAAATATTTAAAATAAGATGAAGTCTCAACTCAAAGACTATGAGGAGCAATTCAATATGTATGAGTAAATAAGTAATGAAGATACAAAGGAGCATGAAAATATAGTTAATCATCTTAGTTGTCAATTATAAATCCTCTCTACAAGCATGAAGGCTAAAGAAGGTGAATGTTCAAGGTATGTGATTGAGAATGGGTCATTGAAATTTTAGTTAGAGAAGACATCTTGTAAGGTGAAGTCATTTATGAGATTTGAAAAGGAATAAAGTGATCTAAACAATATTCTGAGTGATCAAAAGCATGCAAAGGATAGAACTAGTCTTGGATATAAAGAAGAACCAGTGAACACAACTCAAGACAATATGGAAACTAATGTGAACATGGACAATCATACTTTGAAGTCAAATCACTAGAGAAAGAATGAATGTACTAGAAAAATGAAGACAAATTAGATCAAACAATCAAATTTCATGAGGTATATAATCTTCAATGGTTATTGCTATACCTGTAATCATTTTGAGCATAGAGCTAGAAAATGTAGAAGATCTATTAGAAATGAGTTTGCATGGAACTGTGATGGGAATCATCAGTCAAGAGGTGTGAGTAAGGCTGAGTGCTTTAACTATCATATTATGAGACACTTTGTAAAACATTATCCATCTAAAGTAAGGGAAGTTTAGTTCACTTTAAGAATAATGGTTTGTGACAATTATGAATAGAGAGGTCACATTTCTAGTTTCTACAAGCAAAAGTCTCCAAGTCAGAATAGTTTTAATTAGGCTCCTAGAGTGCAAGGAAGAAGGCAAGTCAACTCATGAATGACAAAGGGGGTAAGTCTGAGTCATGATGAGACTATAGGTCCAATTACTATATTTTATATGGTGGAAAATATTATAGATATAGAAGAGTGCCAAGGGATCTCATTGTCTACTCATGTTGTCAATGAACCTCAAGGAGAAGACCAAAGTACTAGTTGAGGCTAGTTATGAAATGAGTATGGATCTAAGTGAACATCCTACTATTTTTTAGAAATTTTTATTCAAATAACATCAATTTTTAGTGCCTAGTGATAAATATCTAAGTTACAAAGAAGATTCTACATATGAAAATGTATGTCATGAATCTATGTTGTCACCATGTATTGTCAATCTAACCATAGAAGAGAAAGAGAATGTTATAGTATATGAGCATGTTGATTCTCTTATGCCTATGAAGCAGAAGAAAAATTATAAACATTATACGAACAAGGAAGAGAATTAATATGAGGAGTTGTTGGAAACTCTTGTTTTCACACTATTTTAGGACATTTTGAAGTAGGGTGTCTCTATCTATGCTTCTTAAGAAACTCCTATTAGTGGAAAAGCAAGTATTGATTTATATGAAGTGTCTATAGGTTAAAAATTGGTGCTTCTAGGTGTCCTAATGAGATTGATTCAATTTCAGGAAGTTTTTGATGTTTATAAATGTCTATTGACCTTATTCTAGCTAGCTCTAAGTGGTTTGTGATCTGAGGGTATGTTGAAGTCAAATTGAAGTTTCTTTAATAATCTCAATTTTCTTAGTTTTAGCTTAAGGGAAAGTAGGCATAAAATAATTTATAGTATTTTTGGGTTTTCAAAGATATGGAAGATAAAATCTTGGTCCATAAGTGTGTGATGGTTGTCCCTAGGTGTACTAAATTTTTAGACGTGTATGTTGACCAAAAGGATGTTTGTTGACTCTATTTGTTTAAAGATTTATAGTTTTATGTTATGGTAGAAAATTGGTTTGCCTTATGATTTTAGTTATAATTATTATTTAAATATTTAATGGTTTAAATGTATTGTCAAATCAAGTTTCACAAAGATCTGAAAGTTTATATATTTCAAGTTATTCAAGTTTTTGTCAAGATGGAGGCCCAATTGGCTAGTAGGTTGGTAAAGGAAGTATGTTCTAGATGATGATCTAGGTAATGAAAATTAATTTAATTTAGGTGCCATATTATAATTCTTAAATAATAATTTTCACATCTTGAAGGTGTATATATTAAATGTTTTGGGTTCTACAAGTTCTAGATAGGGATACAAAGAGTCTATATAGGCCTAGTAATGAAGATGTGATGTTTCTACTCAGTTTATCAAAAATATCAAGGCATGAGTGTTTCAAGGATATTTATTATGTTGGTATAGATCATGTTTCTATTTTTTTGAGTAGAATTAAGTTGTAATGGTGGTCCCTAAGGTGGCTTGAGAAAAGAGGCATGTAAGCCTATGTGGTGATTATTCATGTTGTATGAAGATATGAAGATGCTCAAGAGGTGAAATGGCTTAGAGATCTTAGGGTTATTACCTCTTAGGTGTTTTTCAATTATTTCCATTATATTTCATTAGTTTGTGTGTTATTTCTTCATTATTTACAGTTCTTGGTTAGAGATTGCTTTGATGTAGTAAGAGGAATTTGTCAAGGAATAGAGGAGGTAACATTGAGGTAAGGGGGAGTTTATATAATATTTATAATATATTCTTATATTTTTTGTAGTATTTTTAGGTATTTAAGATTATTTGGTTCCCATTTTTTCTGTGTAAAAGAGGGAAAAAGTTCATGTTGTGAGAGTACTTGAAGAGAGAGAAGAAAGGTGAGTTATATATTGATGGGTGTTGACATCTATGATAAAGGAGGATATTATTTTAGAATTATAAATAATGTAATGGTGATTTCATGGATGTGTCTAATTAAGTATATGAAGTGTCTCGATAGTTTAAGTGACAATGACAAGCTATGTAATATGTTTATCCTAGTACGCTTGAAATAGGATTAGTTGATCATTAGAGCTTGACTATCTAGAGATGATTTTAAAGTATTGAGCTTATGAAATACGGCTTACTAGATGTCAAGGACTAATTGAGTGATTATGTACATAATTTGAGTTCATCTAGTTTTTCATAGTTTTTATCTAAGCATTTTTGGTCTAATGGTAGAAAATCTTAGTAGGTAGTTTGATGACATCATAATTTCCACATGTGGATGAGTTAGGAGGAGTTGATCATATGGTTGTGATCAAATTTGTCTCAATTTGCTATGTTCCAAGTATAAAGTCATGAAATTGATCACAACCAAAGATATGTGTGTGCAAACTTGGGCTCATATACATTTTGACAATGTTTTCTATGTTCAAATAGAGTCGAGTATGAAATTTGCTAACATCATATCTTACATGCATGAAAGTTTTAGAAGTAAATTGATATATGGATGAATTACCCTCTAAATAATATATTATGTGTTAAATCAAATGTCATGTGACTAATTGTAATAAAAAATATTCAAATAGAAATTTGGGTTCTCAGGTAGTATTGATAGTGTTTTCCCATAGCCCAATTTGTATGTGGAAAGAAAAGCTAAGGATTTTGATGTATTCATATTTCACACATGTTTTTAATTTATGGATAAGTTAATCATATGAGTTTATTAAAAAAAATTCTTAGTTGATATGCATTAAATTTTAGGCCATGCAATGAAGCGTGTCAAAAGATATGCATGTGTAAAGTTTTCTTTCCAGGCATTTCTAGTCATAGTTGGCTCTATCATAGAGACAATTGAGTGAGCATATTAATATACTTATATATCACACATGAGAATATTTTAGGAGCTACTTAATAGATTTTTGGATTCCTATTTTAAAGGATAACATATAGTCTAAGTTTTATAACATGTGTGTGATCAAGGTAAAATATATGACTATGCAAAGTTGGCCTTCCAAACAGAAAACAATGGTACCCATATTCTATTTTGCTCGATGTTAAAGATCAGGACAGATGGATATCTAATATCTCATGGGTGATCATAGAGTGAAGATCTATAGTGCAAGTTGATTCAAATGATTTAAATTTTTCATTGGTTAATGAAGTTAAAGATCGAGCTCCTTATAATAGGATCAATGGAGCGAGTTTATTCCAAAGTGTTAGAAAGTAGCAAGATGAGGACATGTTTTCAAAGTTTAACATTGAGTATAGGTAAATATCAAGATTCTTCTAAGATCTAATGGTGATAAAATATTCATACATATATATTTCAATGGTTCATATTGATCGAGATAATTTCAAGGTGTCTAATTTTTAACATAGATAAAGATCGAGCTACGTACATTAGATCTATTGTGTGAATGTGATCAAGATTGCATGAGATGAGGTTAACTCGTTAAAGTTTAGCATTTGGGAAATGATGAACTATAATTTAAATATTGAAAAATGTCTACGGTGTGTATTTAATCTAACATATGAGGGCATGAAATGCATATTAAGTGACCAAAGTTTAACTGTGATCATTTGGATTTAAATATTCAAATTTGTGAACGATAAACCAATCCTCCATTTTTTCATTTTATATTTAAATCTATGTATATTTACTCAAGGTATATAAATTAAATTTTTAGGGGACTCCAAGGTACATATATAAATATAGATCTAAAGACATTAAAGTTTTTAAATTCAAATATACTTGGGTTCAAAGTTGATTATGTGTTCATGCATATTATATAAATAACCTGAGAAGGGTTTTTGAGTTATGCTTGTTGGTATCTTGATGTTTAAAGGTGAACTAGATATTAGTGTATGTTGTAGACCCACCCTATGAGGAGCATCTATGTGCATTATGAAGGTTTCACCAATCAAAGAGGTGAATGGGTCATTATAGGAACTAAAAGGTGACATAGGATTGTTTTAAAGAGAGTTGTACTTAAGTGTAACATATATAATATGGTTGAAGGGTTATGGCATGCCTAATGGCTGACCAAAACATTGATAATCATGAAGTATCTATAAATACTAAAACCAAATGAGATGGTTTCTAGATATGTGTAAGGCTTGTATGTGTAGAGTGATTATTAAAGAGAAGAAGAGAGGATAGGTAGTGTCCCTGTTGGATGAGTTGATGAGTACAATAGTTTGTTGACTGTGCATGTAAACTATAGGTCATATTTTTGATGCTAGAATAGTGATCCTATAATTTGTGGATATGTGAAGTGGTCTGAGTGTGCATATGAGGACAATTTGAGTGAAGGAGAGAGATTGTGGCATGCATATGTGAGAGGCTTGTATGAGATAGAGAGGGAGCTTGTGCAGGGGCTAGAAAATTAGAGATCCATCATAAGGTACTCAATACATAAGTTATAAGGTGGATAATTTCATTTTATAGGAGGGTCTAAAGGACTTGATTTTCCTTAGGGCTAGTTGTTCCTTATGAAATAGGTGTTTCACTGAAATCCTTAGGTTAGAAGGACTTGACCAAAATGTGGTTAGAAGGACTTGATCATCTTAAGGACATGTGTTCCTTATGAAATTCTTATTTCACTAAATATTGGTCAGAAGAACTTGATCAGTCTCTTTTTTTAATCTCTTATAGGAAAAGTAGTGCATGTGTTAGAGGCTTGAAAGTGGGTTTTATTACCCATGAGGGTTTCCCACATGATCTATGCATAGGGTTTTTGATCTTGTGTATTCATTTAATAAATGAGCTATCTTATTAATATTTCATGATCAAGTTGATATATGATGGTTATTCAATAGTTTAAAAGGATTGCAATTTAAATATGTAGGCTCATTGATTCACCCCCAAGTGATTATACCTCTAATATACATAACCAAATAATCTTAAGTTAAAAAAAAAACTAGTTGTGTATTGTATCAAATATAAACTCAAGGTGAGCATATTTAATTATTCTCTCCATAAAAAATATAGAATAATACTTATTTTATGTGTCGAGAGATGATACCATTTTTTACTCTTTATAAAATATAGAATATTATAGTCTTATACCTTTCAAGAGTATTTTTCTCTCTCTAAGAATGATACAAGTTTAATCCTAACAATTTCTCTCTATAAATAATATGAATTTAATGAATTATAAAAAAAATTATTCATATAAAATGAATGGATAGGTATAGTCAATGGCAATAAAGTAAGCTAGTGACCATTATTATAAAACACCTATAGGAAAAAAATAGGGATGAATCTTGTGTCCCTACAAGTAAGTCTACATGCATTTTATTAATATCAAAAAATAAAATACTAAAATGTACTTAAATTCCATTAAACCTTGATAGAACATGAATAAATCATTTAATATCAACATAATTCTATTTTATATCCTATGAAAATTCTTTATTAGTACTTAAAAAAATTATTTCTTGAACATCCTATCTTTTTTATCAATTGGTATGACAATCACATTTTATAATAATATTAACAATATAATTATTTATAGTGGGATGGAATTAATATAATTCTTCAAAATCTATACTCAAATAGATTTCTACACCAACATTACATGATTCAAGAGTCCACATCATAGGTTTATAGGTGTGACTTTAGGAATTCGTTTAGAGAATAGGAAGTACTCATCAATTAGAGTTTGAGACTAGTGACCAAGGGGTCTTTCACATACCATTTACCCTTTATGAATCATCAAAACAAGTTGTAGTACTTCTTGCTTCATTTCATGTAGAAAAATAACTATTAACTACTATTCAAAAGAAAAGTTAGACTATGAAAAGATATACAAACTTCAAATGGAAAATCAAGGAACATAAAACATGTATGCCAACATAGTATTTTATGTTCTCAAAATCCATGGATAAAGGTAACTGCATGTATTAAATAGAGCAACATAACTTACATAGAGGACTGAAATCTATATTACTCCTGGCAAGGAACTATAATCTTATTTTTCTAGGAGTAATATAGATTTTAGTCATCTATGTTAGCCATGTTGCTCTATTTAATACATGCATTTTCTAGAAATAAAATAGTAGAGCTTTGCTGCATATTTTTGCCTTTATAAAAAATAGAGTATACAATATCAATTGCCTTCATATATTTATCACACTTATAACATTATATAAACATAGTATATTAATAATATGATTTATGAAAAAGAAAGTAATATTAATCATGGGATATAACAAGAGGGGGGGTGAGTCAATGTATCATATATATTATAAAACTTTTAACAATAAAATTCCACTTAACCAAAAATTCAAGATATTCAATAAAACTAAAACAATAAACACCACACAAGATAGAGAGAGACACTAGATATAACATGGAAACCCAATGTGGTAAAAACCATGGAGAACAATCTCAAGTATATGAATGAGCACCAACTCAAATAATATTCACAAGCACCAACTTATAAGAGAACCAACCCCTTTGCTGAGCACCAACCCATAAGAGCACCAAACTCTTTGCTGAGCACCAACATAGCAACAATTCATAAGCATCAACCCACAGGAGCACCAACCCCTTTACTAAGCACCAACACAAATAAAATTCATGAGCACCAACCCACAAGAGCACCAACCCCTTTGTTGAGCACCAACCCATAGGAGCACCAACCCCTTTGCTGAGCACCAACATAGCAAAAATTCATGGGCACCAAGCCACAAGAGCACTAACCCCTTTGTGTATACCACATAACTATCTCTCAATGTTTCTATCTCAATAAATGATAGTTCATTAAAATATCTCTTTACTCTCTCACACCTTTGCTCTTTTAATCTAGATATAAAAAATACAAACCATATTCATCTCTCATAAATGTTCTTCTAAGCTAGATATATCTATCTCAAATCAAACTCTCTCAGTCATATTACAAATGGATTCTCAAGCCTTTATTTATACCTTTCCAAATAACCTTTGGCCTTCCCCCTTTGTGACCCTTCAATCCTCATGGAAAATGGCACTAGATTTGTATGACGCTTCATATCCTTGCCTTTGAAAAGTCATGTGGTGACCGTTCATGAGTAAAAATGTCCTTCCCTCTTTTGTCTTTACCTTGTTGACTTTTCATATTCCTCAAAGTGTCCCTTTGTGATAAATTGTGCCCTTCCTCTTTTGTATTCACTTGGTGACCCTTAGAATTCCACAAGATGATTGTTCATAGGAAAATGTGTCCCATTCTTCTTTTGTCTTTACCCCATGACTCTTTGACTTCTCCATGGCCCCTTCTTTTATCTCATATGCAACCAAAAATATATTCATTAATATTAAATAAATATTAACACATAATAGCCAAGATATATCTATTACAAACATCATTAAATGCAATGGGGCCTTTATCACCAATAATGCTAGACCTTTGGCATCAATGACAATATTTTCAAAAATCTCCCCCATTGTCATCGATGGCAACCTTAATCCTGAAATTGCCACATCCTGTCACCTACACACCCTGTCATCTAAAACAATATAATAACTTCCGCTTACTATAGCAACCTATACCTATTCCCTGTACCTAAATCTACACCTATACCTTTTATTCTCCCCCTTTGACATCAATGGCAAAGGGCCTACATGGAGCTAATACTTAGCTCCCCCTCAACTGATGTTGAACATCAATGGTAGGAAGTAATAGAAATTACTCCCACCTCCACTTGTAGATCTTTGAATGTGTCATTTTATCATGCCTTTGAGAAGATATCTGATAAATCATTGCCTATCCTTTGAGAATCTGCAATCAACTCATTTGAATATTTTCTTCTAATCTCACAACCTTTTGCATGAAACTTTAATGGGTATCCTTGAACACATATTTGACTTACACTCAATAGATTATGCTTTTAAAATATTCTTAGTCTTGGTTTGGTATAAAATCTACTAGGTTCATATTTAGCAACCAAGTAGCTTGCATATATTACTAGAATGTTGACTGTTTTAGGTCACCATGGAAGACCAACACCAAATTTAATTCAAGGCTTTGGGATCAAATGCATGGATTTTAAAGTTCAATTAAAGTTAGGCAAATGGGGATAAGGTATAAAAAGCATTAAGACTTCATGCTTTAAGTTTTTGGTCTTTACATGTTTTGATGGAACATATTTAGAAGGAAAAGTACTTAGGACATTTTAAAAAGGGTAAGATTTGATGATTTTTTGTTAAAGACTAGTTAGAACTTTTGATATGAATAAATTTTTTTAAGAATTCACTAGGGATTGTTCAAGTATTTAGGTCTTTGGAAAAATTATTATGACTAGTTAGAACTTTTACAAAGATATTTTTTTTAAATATTGAGTTTGAACAAAGGTCATGAATCCTGTAGAAAGTCTAAATACTTCACAAATTTTGGGAAAGTGTTTTAGTCTTTAAAACAAGTTTGTCAAGACTACTCACAAAAAAAAAAAAAAAAACATTCACTAAGACCTAGGTCTTTGAAACAATTATTCTAACAAAATCCAAGATAAAAGTTATGAAGAAGAGAGAAGGACTTGATTTTACAAGGGTTGTGTTAGATATTTTGCATAGGATCTCATTAAATTTTTTTGTAAAGGCAAGATACAAAAAAGTCTAATTGAAACTTTTACCCTAAACAAAATTTATGAAGACCAATTTTTGAAATCAGAAGCGTGACAAATTTAAAAAATAAAGTTACAAACAAAAGTCTAAAATACCTTTGAAGAGCAATGCCCAGATAAAATTTGCAACAATAAAAGTTTTGAAGACCCATAATTGAGTGAAGTGCATGAGGATAGAAACATAAATTCCAATGGTGGATCATCATGTGGAGGTGGTAATCCCCTTAGTATACATCCATTGGAATATTTAGTAAACAAACAATAAGCTATCATATGGACCAAATGATAGGCCCAAGCATAGAGCCTAATCAGGGATCTAAAAGAGATGACATGAAATATTTAGTGAATGAGTTTTCACCATGTGTCCACCATATAAAATGCCACATCATCAGTATACTAGCTTAAATTTAATGGCCCATTAGGCATAAATTTTTTCAACGCATGAATATTACAAGTAAAATGGGTATTTACCATTTGAAAATTTCTATCATGGACAAGGTGTCAAAAAGCATGAAAATAGTTAGATTCAAGTGTGGATTTGTAACTTTCCAATATAGGAAAGGAGGGGAGTTTCAATAGATCAATAATTAGTCATCGAAGGTAATGGAGAATTCATATGCCACCTTTCAAGTGAGAATCATCAAACAAGGCCCAATCATGTAGGGGAGGAATATATATAACTATTTTAAAGAATCCCATTGAAGGGGTTACTAGTTTTATTATGGATGATATTAATCATAAGATCCCTACACATCCTATTATCTCTCCCCTCTCATTTATTCTATAAGTACTCTTGCAAGTGAAGATGAAATTATCCTTCACATGAGTATGGAAAAACCCTACTCCTTTTGTAATCCATTTGAATCAATAGATGATTGATTTATACCTTATTTTATAAATAAATTTAGTGTGTATTCATGAATAAATGATATTATCATGTGATGATTCAATTATCCTTATTTTTTGTCCTATTTTCTCACCTATATGCAGTTTGAAGTCACTTTTTTAGGTTTTAGTTAGTGTCATATTTAGTTCAATAAATAATTATTAGTGGAGATCTTTCTTCCCTCCTAGTTGTGCATCAAATATCTATCATTTCTAAAAAATATTGATGCAAGAGGATCATACTAGGATCTGGGTTGTGTTAATTCAACTTTATTATTCATTTGGGTACCTACAAATGAGTGGTAGTGGTCAAGACATTTTGTGCATCATCTCTTTTACTTTCATGTTACGATTCTTTCACTCTCCCTTTTCCTTCCAATTGAGTAGGTTTAATGTTACCTAAATTGTAAAATCAAGGGATACAACCCTCTCTAGAGGTTATCTTTAGTCATAGGTCACCCACATTCTTGAAGAGTTCCCATTGTGTTAATTTAGTGAGGAGAGCTGAAACACCTTTTCAAAGGGTGTAACTCAAAGTGACAACAATATTGATGGTACTTTTATTATCCATAAACAACCATGTGGGATAAATCTAAAGTATATGAATAAAATCGTGTCATATATATACTATCTCTCTATAGGAATATAATTAATAGAATGTTATCTAATTTTATTGATGATTTTTTCTATTGTATCATATTTTCTAAAACACCATACAATGGAAATGGAAACCATGTGCATAATATAACATATTGTGGATACCCTTTAAGAGCCACCATAAAATAGATAATAATATCGAAAATCTATGATATTATTATTCTAGTGGTAGTAAATGACATATAGCTCGATTCCTTATAGGTAGATAAGTACTCATTTAGCTTAATTTCAATGAATTTCTCTAGGATCATGTGTAAACCTTGATAAAATTATCTCCGCAAAATAAATGTTTGGATTGATTTTATTCAATTATATCAATCTACCCACTAAATATATATATTGTTTTCCATAAAAAATCTCACCTTTATCATTCTTATAAAATTTCAAGTGAATTTTCATAGATGTAAGTGCATGTTTGGATGAATTTATGTCAAAAATATATCATAACTCAAAAACTTAGTTTTTGAGATAATAATACCTTTATATTTATGAGTTACATATGTGCATAAATAATCATGAAGAACATATAGATAGATCATCTCAAAACCTTATTTTAGATCTTTCTTAACTTCCCTATTCTGATTTTCTTCATTCTTATTGATAATTATTATTTAAAATTAGAGGATAAGTATTTCCAAATTATTTTCCTATGTTCAAATATATTTTGTATCATTGGATTAATTATGCATAAAACTAATTTTTTTTCAAGTCAAAAGCCATAATTTCATATTAAGCCCTTGTTTCATGCTTGGTTCAATATATTGCCTTTATCAATAGAATTATTTTAAGTTTATCACAAACTACATGAGTATATTATGATTGTATTGTGTATATTTATTCTTATATATCACCATTAAAATATGCATTTTTTTACATATATCTAATGTACTTTTGATCCATTCTATGATGTTAATATGATAGGGACAAAAATAGTGTGCCACTTATCAGGAGGTACAAATGTATCCTCAAAATTTATACATTATTTATATACATATCAATTTTAAACAAGGTACACCTTATAGTTATCAATAGAACCATTAAATTTATAGCTAATTGATGTAGATCTAACTCACTTCTCTATCAAACTTTGTCTTTATCTTTGATTCAAGATTCTCTTTCTTTCTTTTTCTCATTGCCCATAGTCTTTTTGGGGCAATCACGCAAAAATGTCTACAATGTTCATTAAAAATTATTTATGGGATCATGATATACTAGTTTAAAATTAAATTTACACTATCAACAAACCATCCTTCAATAAACTGAATCATTCTTTTGTCATGTACTCTCTTTAACCTTCATAAAACTCTTACAAGATGTCAATGCCAAAGTAACCTCGTATGGGGAATCAAAACACAATGAATATTTAGATCTCATCAAGACATTATAAATTATTATACATAATATAATGTACCTAATTATACAATTAATTTAGTCTATCTTCTCACTTTATTCAATCAAACATCTTTCTAGCCTTAACCCCTACTATCCCTACTTAGGGATAAACCTCCTTGGTTTGGGAAATATACAATATTTAAACTAAAAATAAGACATTTTTTCAATAAACATTTTGGGGATTAAAACATCAACATCTTCCATTTGGCATCATTCCTTATGGAAACCATGTTTCTCTACCATCCTAGACCTTAAATAGGCCTATCTAGCCCTCATTCAAAACCAAAGTTGATATTATACATAAAATTAAAAGTACAAGGTTGAAACCACAATAATATATTATATATAGATTAAACATACATAATTACTAATTTTATGAATTTTTGGCCAGTGGAAACTCCTCCTATAGCTAAAAACCTAATCTAGGGGTTTTAAGTCTCTATACAGACATGAGAGTGCACAAAATTACATATCTTGATCTAAAAATAGGTTCAAATAAAAATAATGATTGTAAAAGATTCATATATGACTCTTTAAACTTTTTAAATAAATAATAAAGTCACTATAACCCCTATATCATTCACAACAAGGACAACTTAATCTTGCATCACTATATTCTATTAGCAGGAACAAGGGTAAGCAAATTTCATTACCTTTTCGACATCAATGGACTCTAAAACTCAATAAATGTTTTCCAACCCATTTAATGACTATCCTAAATTATTATCTACCACCATTTGAATATTAAACAAGATTCAATACAAAGAACTTAGTCTATAGAGTTCTGAGCTTTAGGACTGAATGCTTACAAGGGAAAATATCAATGACCAGCTTAGGCATAACAATTATTGATCAATTTTTTACTAAAAAATATCATTCCAAAATTTTCCTATGTATGTTACTTCAAAAATTTATCCATAAATAATCAATAATAAAAGGGACCAAATACTTAGTTCATAACTTTAACTAGACTATATGATGCATTTCTTGTTTGACAGTCTTGACTGTATCCTTAACAATGACTTACTATCAAGCCAACTTGTGTTTCCTATAACAAATAAAGAATATCATATGATCACAAAAAGATAAAAAATCATTAAACAAAAACATCTTACCACCTATATTGTCCACACAAACTAAAGGTCCTCTGTCTCAGCCATATAATTTAATGACATACAAACTCTTCATAACATAAGCATTCTTAATTCAACAGGTTTCTTCATTTACATCTCCATTATTTATAATCCTCAAATGGGATGAGAGGTTAATACTTTTAAAAATCACTATATCACACTATATATCTCCTATATATGATAAAAAAACTCTTATAAAAAGACTCATAATTGTTTCTTGATCAAGATCTCACTAGTAACTCATAGACTCACATAGGATGGTGGACTACCACCTCACACTTAGCTTGACATATACATTCATATCCACCTTAAGACCTTCATGAGAACATAAAATGTTTATTACATCCTTATTCCACATTTAAATATATTCAAATCTCTCTTCGACCAACTAAAACACTTTAAAATTTTAAAAATCCCTTTTGGTAGGAAAATCAACTTTGAACTCAAATTCAAATTTGAAGACACTTAAGGAACATTATAGAACATTTTGAGAATTCCTAAGATGCCCATACACCATTAAACATATAAACCCACTTACATCCAATGGGTTAAATATGAAGATCATAATTAATAAGAACTGAAGAGTGATTTTTCATAATGACATCATACTCATATTCCATTTAGTTTTTACAAACATTTTCCTTATATGTTTCATCACAAGTAGATGGTTATCTAGAATAAGTATCAATAATTTCATAATATACGTATTTCAAAGAAATTTTGGGAACTCTTTAACGACTTCATCTACTTTTAAGTTAGAAAAAATAATGTGGTCCTATTTGGGAGCACATTTGAATTTTAAATATTAGGAGAAAAATAATTATCTACATGTGAATTACCACCGTGATTACATTTTTGTGGAGAATATTAAGTAGCATGCAGATCTTTTTTTTTTTTCACAATTTTCTAATTTATCAATCATCCAAGAATTTCAAGAATTAGAAGTGTGCAATTGTGGAATAAAATTTATTCAAGAAACATTTAGTGTATTAAAAATAAACCTCATATCATAATCTATAAAATAAATGTTCACTTTTCAATCCATTTAAATTTTAATTATTTTGTATCTTTCTCTCCAGCCTATCAAACTATGAATAAATTTATACAATGTTAATATTCTAGATTCATTAAATTTTAAGTCTCTCCTCACTATGAATTTTCTTGTAGCCTATGAAGGAAAAGTATGCTCATTTTTTAAAATTAGAATACCCAAGGAAGATGCATTTTATACTCTTAGGTTCTAAATTCATTCTACGTACTGTAGGAACTAAAACATAGAAAGTTTATCCAAATATTTTTAAGTATTTACCTTAAGATTTAAACCATTTTGTGCCTCATATGGAGTTTTTCCATAAAGTGAAACTATAGCTATCCTATTCCTCTAATAAATTGAAATAATAAAGTCTTAAAATAAAAATATATGATCAATTTATTTGTATTACAACATGGCTTGAGTTGTGACTTCTAACTATATATGCATTATGTCAAATACTTTATTTTGTTGTGGATTATAAGAATGAGTGTATTGTTGTTTGATTGCATGTTCTTTTCAATAGTTTGGGAAGTCATTTGAGGTGTGTTCACCACTATTATTTAAATCAAGTGCGGCCAATTTAAATTTTATGTTCTTTTCAACTAAGTGTAACGAATCAATAAAATTATAGTAAACATATGATTTATTTTCCATGAAATACATCAAATTCATCATGAAAAATTACCAATATTAAAAAAAATATATCTACCTTCTATAGATTATTTTTTCATGTCAAATGCATCACTATGAGCTAATGGTAAACACTTATTGTCTCACCAATAAGAGTCCTTAGGAATTTTTTCATATTTTTGTTTGCCTAAGACACATGAATAAAAAATAATATTATCTTTTGTAAATGTAGACATGCCATACACCATATTTTTTCTCAAAAAATACACCAAAGAATGAACAATAAATGTCCATATGGAAAATTCCAGAAATGTTCCAAATAAATTGTTCCTGTATCAACTATTGATTTCATTTCTTGTGCATGAAGGTGTAATTTACAATGCAATGAAACCAAATTACCATCCTCTTATCTAGCATAAACAGTTTTATAAACTTATTTTACTTAATTAATACAAATAAACACACTTTTATAGCATAGTTTGATAACCTTTCCTTTGAATTATGACTATGTAAAGGATATGGATTTTCAAAATAGTAATATAACATACATCTTGTAGATACTTAACAAAATCAATAAGATGGGGAATCTTAATAGATCTAATCCCTTGTGTAGTATGTATTGACTTTTATGTTAATTTAATAGGAGTTAGATACACCACTTCATAATTATAACATAAGTATCTTTTATATGTTATATTTTTGGATGTACTTGTATCCATGAGCCAAAGATTTATAAATTGATCTCTAACCTCAAAATTCATGTGGTATATGTTTATGTATTCCCATATTATTGAATATTTTATGTTGACTCACCATAGTCATGTTATACATACTGATGAAAATATAATTTATGCATTTTATTTGGTCTATGAATGTTATCATAATGAATCATACATTATGATACAATATGACCAAATTATCCATGCATGTGACACCAATATATTTTATATTCCTCTACCTATACCTTTGTCTTGATGTTGACCTTATCCTCTATCACTTTTTTAATTAGAATGTGGTTAGATAAAATATTCTTGATTCATATTAGTTTTTTGGTTTTGATAGTTCATTTTACACTCTTTTCAAAACTTCCTTCCATGCATCCTCCACTCCCTCTATAGCTATGAAGATTAGCATTAGAAGTACTAAGTATTATTATTTTTTATATGAACTTACTCTATTTTTTTATTTTTTTGTGGTGGGGGTAGGTCATGTTGAATAAATAATTAAATATGTTTTTAAAAATTAGCCCTAATAATATTATAATAAACATGAACCATCTAAATAAAATTTATGCAGTATCTTGGAATTTATTTCAATAAATAAATGATTATCAAGTCATCATAAAGTTTCCAAAAACCCACCTTAATATGTTCTATTTCAATGTTTCTCAAATTTAATATGAATTCTCCCATATCCCCATCATCAAATAAAGACAATAATTTAGAAACTAAAATATGGTCTCTAGTACTTGAAAATGATCAACATGACATAAATTTACTATAGATGACTTGAGAGATTAAAAAAGATCCTAATACTCCATTGTATTACACTTGCATAATATATTATGATTTGACTCTTTTATTATGCTATTACAAAACAAACAAGCTCCTAATACTCCATGCACATGTTGGATCCATTCATTTTTGTCAATATCTCTAGTTGATTTTATCCTGATCTAGTAAAAATGGACCTCTCCAAGCAATGGATATTTATAAATATTAAACCTTTCATAGGGTTATCCAATATTCCTAGTGTGTCAATGGCATGAGAAATGACTTAATTCGGCTCATATATAAATAAATCAAGATTTATTTCAGAATGGACTTGAAATTTATATAGAACACATTTATAAACTATTGTACATGGATAGTATCTTTCTTATCTTTTCATTAATATATCACTAGAAACCCCTGTTAATGGGTCAACCATAGTACTTGGGAAAAAAAAACAAAAGGTAAATGTGCTTAGAATCCACCACTTGTAGGTTGGTTTAAACATAATTTTGATGGAGCATCCAGTGGTAATCTTGGGACTTCAGGGGTAGGATTTATTATATGGTATTGTAGTGGATCTCTTATCTCATAAATGTATAGAAAACTCTAGGATGACACCAACAAGGAAGCAGAGGCACAAGCTCTTGCCCATGGGATTGAGTTAGCAATACATTATAATATTTCAAAGATAATTATGGAAGGTGATTCGAAAAGAGGTCTGAAACTTTTTGCCACTTAGAAAACATCCTATCAATCACCTAGGGTAGATTGGCATGTTTTTTGTCTATTGATGCTAATCACTATTATTGTGAAACAAATTCAGCAGTAGATTTTTTAGCAAACTGCAAAATTGATCAAATTGAAATCTTGTGGGTAATGTCAGGGAGGCTTGGGAGGATTTCTCCTCCCTCCCCCTTATTAATCTGGGTTGAATTTTTTTTGTATTTTTTCTTTTTTGTATTATTTTTTCCTTAAAAACAATTTCAAAAAAATGATGGTTTTAGTGATTGCCTAGTTTGCCAAAATTTGACAACTTTGGTAGTGTTTCTAATGGACGATGCATATCATGGAAAAATATTTCAATATTATCCCCCCTTAATATTAATATCATATAGTTTGTAGTCATTAATGAAAATGAGGTAGATTTGATTGGTCATGATGACTGATTTTTAATGGCATGAGGGAGTTGATAGCCTTCCTTTTTGTTCCATGATCACTTTTTGTCCTTCATTATTCTTTATTAGTTAGTTGAATGGTAATGTTGGTTTCTAATTACCATTTAAGCTTGCTCTCATTTGATTTACTATGAAATGTTAGTGGGCTTGAATGGTTTAGGCATGGAAAAAATCACGGATATTGCTATCGCCACCCCCTATCTTTACGGTGAAAGGACAATGTGTGAAATGGCATTTGAAGGCTCAATATTGTAGGCTTACATGAAAGTCATGTTTTAGATTCCATCAGAATATTTTTTTGGGTTGGTTTCACTAGTATTGGGGCCAAAATCTATGGTGTAGTTGGTGGACTATCAGTTAAATTTTAAGGTGGTGACAATTTTCACTTTAAATTTAATGGCATTGGTGTTAGATTCTTAGATGGTGTAAAATATTATATCTTTCTATGTGAGTCTAGAACACCATTTTCATTTGGTGAGAAAGATTATTTTGCATGACCTAACCCCCTACTCAACATTCTATGTATGAGCTTAGATAGTTTAGGTCTGATCCTTATGACAACCTTTCGAGCTTAAGAAATGCATTTCATGGTTGTTTTATAATTTATGGTGGATCTAAAAAAATGGTAAGTGCATTAGACCCTCTAGAAGGGAAATTATTAAACCTGCCATGTATGATATAGTACAAAGTTTGATTCTAGAGATCTCTCAATGGTTGACTAGTCACCATAATAAGTCAGAGGTTGAAGTAGTCAATAAGTTAGTGAAATTGGTTGCTTATGGGTAGGTAGTAGCTCCACATTGGTTCAACAAGACATAAAAATTGGAAACTTCAAAAGACAAACATGTTTCCACCAAAACACTAGCTCTTGAAGTAGTAAGTAAAGGCCTATAGAAACACCATAAGTGTGAGATCCATAGGGAAATTGAAGGAAATATCTAAAGAGGTAGGGAGCTCATCTTTTTATAAGATGTTGATGATGAGGTGTAGGCATGCATAAATCACTAATGCTTTCTTATCTTTTCTATGTTTGGTTCTCTAGCTCTACTGGTTATTGATTAGGTTTTGCTTAGTGTTTTATTATCTTTAATGATCCATAAACTACACTGAATCAACTCAAACTGAAGTTTTAAATATGAATACTAAATTTCTCAAAACTTAACAAATTCTCAAAAAACTCAAAATAACTTTTAAAATGTTTTGGTATAAAATGTTCTTGGTTATTGAATCAGTTTTTTTAATAACGTTGTGTTATAATTGTCAAAATTTGAATTACTTACATGAGTTCATTTACTAATTAAAAGCAACTCAACAAACTGAATCAAAATCATGCACAAAAATGATAATTACCAAAAACTTGAAACATGATAATGGAGTTTGGCTCAACAAATGATGCCTACATCTCTAGGTTCTCTAAAGGAGTGGACCATTTCCATTAAGGGCATTTCAAAAACCTAGAAACAATAAACAACTTTCCTTTAAGTTGATCTCTCAATGCAAAAAATCACCTTCACCATGATTGATAATCAAGCCCAGCACCTTCGAATTCCATGAGTCTTCACACCTACAAAGTTGCTTCAAAATACTCTTCTAATATGCAAATTGGATAAAAAGTGTATTAAGAATCAGTATTATGGATGAAAAATAGATAAAAATCCATTACATAAGCTTTCCCAAAGCTTTTACAAAGTCTCAGCCTCTTAAAATAAAAAACACAGTCCAGAACTTCCTTTCTTCAAGTAAAAATTAGTGCCTTTTATAACACTTCAAAACATGTGGCTGAAGTGGTCAAGGCCTTATCCTTTTACATGGGAGGTCAAGGGTTCAAAACCTCATTCCTCCATTCTAGGTGATCAAGCTCTCCTTTCTAGGCACTTTGACTCCTTCTTGGGTGCCAAATTTGAATATTTCCTTGGGTGGCATGGAGGTTCCTCCTTTGGTGCCTTTGAAAGGTTTGAAAATATCAAATGACATGTGAATAAAAAACACCTAAGCCAATTTTTTTCCCCTAATTTTTTTTTCCATCTGTCAAATGGCTATTGGCCCATTTTAAATTTCAACAGTGCCATGTGTCGACCTCTGATAGGTCTAAATGTCGAAACAACCTTGAAACACGTGCCACATGTCACAAGGGACATTTTTGACCAATCTTCAAATGACCATATCTTGAGCATCCAGACTCTATTTTGTGAACCGTAAAAAGTGATAGAAAGCTCTCAATGAGATATATAGTGTGCCACCACTGAAACTCTGACTTGAAACCTTTTTTAGAACCCAATTTCTGATCATTTAATTTTGAATTTTTATATTCCCCAGGTTTTATTTGGGTTTCTTCATGTCCATTTTATGTCAACGGTGTTTTAATTTTTCCTAGACTTTGGTTGATGCCTATATTGGTTGTTTCTTTTTAAATTTCTTTACTTTGACTAGGGCCCTTAATAAACCATATATATATATATATATATATATATATATATATATATATATATATATATATATATATATATATATATATATATATATATATATATATCACTATAAATAATTATAATCAAAGTTTAAACAAACTAAATACAATTTAAAATACAGATTGTTAAGTCTTAAATCCATATAATTATTTATGTACATAGAAAAAGAGAAACTTTTCCTAGTCATACTAGGTGGGAGAACTATTTTCATCATTATTTCCCTCATTTGATTATCAAATAGGTAGGCATAGGTTGATCATAAAATATGAGTGATTGGGTAATCCTAACTCATTACAATTACCTAGATTTTGAAAGTTTTTATCCCTCACAAACACACCAAGGGTTTCAATGTGAAGAAAGAATATTTAGATATTTTTATGAATCATCAAGGTTAGAAATATAAGATAAAAGTCATATAAATATAGGCTAATATCACTATATTGTCACAATCCCTGAATACCACATAGGTTCATAGCAAGTATCATATGTTGGTATCTACTAAAAATAGTGACACAAATCAACAAACCAACCCTATATAGATCAATATTCAACACACATTATATATAATCAACACACATTATCCATGAACCATATTTTTTAGGTAATAAAATAATATGAGAAACACATGGAGAAGTACTAAGCCATATTAATCTTGATTAGTTAAATATTGTATATATTATTTTATCTTATTGACATCCTTCAAGGATTGCCTATACAACCCAATATTTGAAACGAGACTATAAGATAACAAATGAATTTCATACACAAGGACTCATCAGTGGGAACCCCATGGAATGATGAAAGGCTTTCTTGAACTACTTCACCAACTCTCCCATACACTCCTGATTATTTTTAGTAAACATTATACAAAAATTTATGTGTATCCACTACTTTATCTTGAATATCTCTTAGAAAAATTAATTCAAACTTCTCACTTGCATTAATAAATAATGAATATAGTATCATATGTATCTCTTAACATATTTTCCCAAATGATATAGATTGCATCCCATCAAGAAGATAATATCCTAGATGTATAACTAAGGGTGGCTAAACACTACGACACACATATCAAAATTTAAAACATAAACTATAAATTCATCAATCAAAAATGAATTAATATGAAAGTTAACTATATAATTATGGCTCACATTAATCTCTACAACTTACTTCACCAAATGAAAAACATATGGGAATAGATGATTATAAGTCTCGATCTTGAATTTGTCCACTAACTCCTTTCTTATCAAATTGTCTTATGATTAAGTATCAAAAATATATCCACTTTTATTTATTTTTTCATCTAATTTTTTTAATTCTTAAAATATTCTATGCCCAATGGTTTGGTATAATATCATGGGACACTTTGTAAGGCTGAGTGCTTCAAATATCATATCATGAGACACTCTATAAAACATTATCCATATAAAGTAAGGGAAGTTGAGTTCACTTTAAGAATAATGGTTTGTGACAATTGTGAATAGAGAGGTCAGATTTCTACTTTCTACAAGCAAAAGTCTCCAAGTCAGAATAGTTTTAATTAGGCTCGTAGAGTGCAACGAAGAAGGCAAGTCAACTCATGAAAGCTAAAGGGGGTAAGTATGAGTCATGATGAGAATATAGTTCCAATTATTGTATTTTATATGGTGTAAAATACTATAGATATAGAAGGGTGCCAAGGAATCTTATTGTCTACTCATGTTGTCAATGAATAGACCAGCCTCAAGGAGAAGACCAAAGTACTAGTTGAGGCTAGTTATAAAATTATTATGGATCTAAGTGAACATCCTGCTATTTTTTAGAAAGTTTTATTCAAATAACATCAATTATTAGTGCCTAGTGATGAAGATCTAAGTTGCAAATAAGATTCTACATATGAAAAGGTATGTCATAAATCTATGTTGTCACCATGTATTGTCAATCCAATCGTACAAGAGAAAGAGAATTTTATAGTATGTGAGCATGTTGATTCTCTTATGCCTATGAAGAAGAAGAAGAATTATAAGCATTATATGAACAATGAGGAGAAGGAATTTGAGGAGTTGTGGGAAACTCTTGTTTTCACACTATTTTAGGACATTGTGAAGTAGGGTGCCTTTATGGATCTAAGTGAACATCCTACTATTTTTTAGAAAGTTTTATTCAAATAAAATGAATTGTTAGTGCCTAGTGATGAAGATCTAAGTTGAAAATTAGATACTACATATGAAAAGGTATGTCATAAATCTATGTTGTCATGATGTATTGTCAATCCAATCATACAAGAGAAAGAGAATTTTATAGTATATGAGCATGTTGATTCTCTTATGCCTATGAAGAAGAAGAAGAATTGTAAGAATTATATGAACAATGAGGAGAAGGAATTTGAGGAGTTGTTGGAAACTCTTGTTTTCACACTATTTTAGGACATTGTGAAGTAGGGTGCCTCTGTCTATGCTTCTTAAGAAACTCCTTTTAGTGGAGAACCAAGTATTGATTTATATGAAGTGTCTATAGGTTCAAAATTGGTGTTTATAGGTATCCATATGAGATTGATTCAATTTCAAGAATTTTTTGATGTTTAGAAATGTCTATTGACCTTATTCTAACTAGTTCCAAGTGGTTTGTGATCTGTGGGTATGTTGAAGTCAAATTGAAGTTCTTTAAGTGATCTCAATTTTCATAGTTTTAGCTTAAGGGAAAGTACGTCTAAAATCATTTATAGTATGTTTAGGTTCCCAAAGATATGGAAGATAAAATCTTGGTCCATAAGTGTGTGATGGTTGTCCTTAGGTGTATTGAATTTTTAGAGGTGGACGTTGACTAGAAGGATGTTTGTCAACTCTATTTGTTTCAAGATTTTAGGGTTTTATGTTATGGTAGAAAAGTGGTTTACCTTATGATTTGAGCTATAATTATTATTTAAATATCTAATGGTCCAAATGGATTGTCAAATAAAGCTTCACAAAGATCTGAAGGTTTATGGATTTCAAGTTAACCAAGTTTTTGTCAAGATGGAGGCCTAATTGGCTACTAGGTTGGTAAAGGAAGTATGTTATAGATGATGATCTAGGTAATGAAAAATCATTTAATTTAGGTGCCATATTATAGTTCTTAAATATTAAGTTTCATGTCTTGAAGGTGCATCTATTAAATGTTTTGGGTTCTACAAGTTGTAGATAGGGATATAAAGAGTCTAGATAGGAATAGTAATGAAGATGTGATGTTTCTACTTAGTTTATCAAAAATATCAAGGCATGAGTGTTTCAAGGATATTTATTAGGTTGGTATAGATTGCGTGTCTAATTTTATGAGTATAATTAAGTTCTAATGGTGGTCCCTAAGGTGGCTTGAGAAAAGAGGCCTGTAAGCCTATGTGGTGATTATTCATGTTGTATGAAGATATGAAGATGCTCAATAGATGGAATGGCTTAGAGATCTTAGGGTTATTCCCTCTTAGATGTTTCTCAATTAGTTCCATTAGATTTCATTATTTTGTGTGTTATTTCTTCATTAGTTATAGTTTTTGGTTAAAGATTGTTGGGATGTAGTAAGAGGAATTTTTCAAGGAATAGAGGAGGTAGGCTTGAGGTACGGGGGAGTTTATATAATATTTATAATATAGTCCTATATTTTTGGTAGTATTTTTAGGTATTTAAGATTATTTGGTTCCCATTTTTTCATTGTGTCAAAGAGGGAAAAAGTTTGTATTGTGAGAGTACTTGAAGAGAGAGAAGAAAGGTGAGTTATATATTGTTGGGTGTTGACATCAATGATAAAGGAGGATATTATTGGAGAATTATAAATTATTTCATGGTGATTTCATGGATGTGTTTAATTGAGTATATGAAGTGTCTTGATAGTTTAAGTGACAATGATAAGCTATGTAATATGTTTATCCTAATACGCTTCAAATAGGATTGGTTGATCATTAGAGTTTGACTATTTAGAGATGATCTTGAAGTATTGAGCTTATGAAATACGTCTTATCAAAGGTCAAGAATTCATTGAGTGATTATTTAAATAATTTGAATTCATCTTGTTTTTCATTGTTTTTATCTAAGCATTTTCGGTCTAAAGGTAGAAAATCTTAGTAGGTAGTTTGATGACATCGTAATTGCCACATGTGGATGAGTCAAGAGGTGTTGGTCATATGGTTGTGATAAAATTTATCTCAAGTTACTATGTTCCATGTATAAATTCATAAAATTAGTCACAACCAAAGATATCTGTGTGCAAACTTGGGCTCACATACATTTTGACAATGTTTGTATGTTCAAATAGAGCCGAGTAAGTAGTTTGCTAACATTATATCTATAAATGTTTTATTTTTACAATGTTTTATATGTTAAAATAGAGCTGAGTAAGAAGTGTTTGATGTTTATAAATGTCTATTGACCTTATTATAGCTAGCTCCAAGTGGTTTGTGATATGAGGGTATGTTGAAGTCAAATTCAAGCTTTTTTACTGATCTCAATTTTCTTAGCTTTATCTTAAGGGAAAGTAGGCCTAAAATAATGTATAGTATTTTTGGGTTTCCAAAGATATGGAAGATAAAATCTTGGTCCATAAGTGTGTGATGGTTGTCCCTAGGTGTACTAAACTTTTAGAGGTGGACGTTGACCAGAAAGATGTTTGTGGACTCTATTTGTTTCAAGATTTTACGATTTTGTGTTATGGTAGAAAAGTGGTTTGCCTTATGATTTGAGCTATAATTATTATTTAAATATTTAATGGTCTAAATATATTTTCAAATCAAGCTTTCCAAATATCTGAAGGTTTATGTATTTCAAGTTATTCAAGTTTTTGTCAAGATGGAGGCCCAATTGGCTAATAGGTTGGTAAAGGAAGTATGTTACAGATCATGATCTAGGTAATGAAAATTCATTTAATTTAGGTGCCATATTATAGTTATTAAATATTAAGTTTCATGTCTTGAAGGTGCATCTATTAAATGTTTTGGGTTCTACAAGTTCTAGATAGGGATACAAAGAGTCTAGATAGGCCTAGTATTGAAGATGTGATGTTTCTACTTAGTTTATCAAAAATATCAAGGCATGAGTGTTTCAAGCAGATTTATTAGGTTGGTATAGATTGTGTGTCTAGTTTGATGAGTATAATTAAGTTCTAATGGTGGTCCCTAAGGTGGCTTGAGAAAAGAGGCCTATAAGCCTATGTGGTGATTATTCATGTTGTATGAAGATATGAAGATGCTCAAGAGGTGGAATGGCTTAGAGATCTTAGGGTTATTCCCTCTTAGATTTTAATCAATTAGTTCCATTAGATTTCATTATTTTGTGTGTTATTTCTTCATTAGTTATAGTTTTTGGTTAAAGATTGTTGGGATGTAGTAAGACAATTTTTTCAAGGAATAGAGGGGGTAGGCTTGAGGAAAGGGGGAGTTTATATAATATTTATAATATAGTCATATATTTTTTGTAGTATTTTTAGGTATTTAAGATTATTTGGTTCCCATTTTGTCATTGTGTCAAAGAGGGAAAAAGTTCATATTGTGAGAGTACTTGAAGAGAGAGAAGAAAGGTGAGTTATATATTGATGGGTGTTAACATAAATTATAAAGGAGGATATTATTGGAGAATTATAAATTATTTCATGGTGATTTCATGGATGTGTTAAATTGATTATATGAAGTTTCTTGATAGATTAAGTGACAATGATAAGCTATGCAATATGTTTATCCTAATACGCTTGAAATAAGATTGGTTGATCATTAGAGTTTGAATATTTAGAGATGATTTTGAAGTATTGAGCGTATGAAATACATCTTATCAGAGATCAAGAATTCATTGAGTGATTATGTAAATAATTTGAATTCATCTTGTTTTTCATTGTTTTTATCTAAGCATTTTCGGTCTAAAGGTAGAAAATCTTAGTAGGTAGTTTGATGACATCATAATTGCCACATGTGGATGAGTCAAGAGGAGTTGGTCATATGGTTGTGATCAAATTTATCTTAGGTTGCTATGTTCCAAGTATAAATTCATGAAATTAATCACAACCAAAGATATGTGTGTGCAAACTTGGGCTCACATACATTTTCACAATGTTTTGTATGTTCAAATAGAGCCGAGTAAGCAGTTTGCTAACATCATATCTAAAATGTTTTATTTTTACAATGTTTTATATGTTCAAATAGAGCTGAGTAAGAAGTGTTTGATGTTTATAAATGTCTATTGACCTTATTACAGCTAGCTCCAAGTGGTTTGTGATCTGAGGGTATGTTGAAGTCAAATTCAAGTTTTTTTACTGATCTCAATTTTCTTAGCTTTATCTTAAGGGAAAGTAGGCCTAAAATAATGTATAGTATATTTGGGTTTCCAAAGATATGGAAGATAAAATCGTGGTCCATAAATGTGTGATGGTTGTCCCTAGGTGTACTAAATTTTTAGAGGTGGACGTTGACCAGAAGGATGTTTGTGGACTCTATTTGTTTCAAGATTTTATGATTTTGTGTTATGGTAGAAAAGTGGTTTGCCTTATGATTTGAGCTATAATTATTGTTTAAATATTTAATGGTCTAAATATATTTTCAAATCAAGCTTTCCAAAGATCTGAAGGTTTATGGATTTCAAGTTATTCAAGTTTTTGTCAAGATGGAGGCCCAATTGGGTAGTAGGTTGGTAAAGGAAGTATGTTACAGATCATGATCTAGGTAATGAAAATTAATTTAATTTAGGAGCCATATTATAGTTCTTAAATATTAAGTTTCTTGTCTTGAAGGTGCATCTATTAAATGTTTTGGGTTCTACAAGTTTTAGATAGGGATACAAAGAGTTTAGATAGGCCTAGTAATGAAGATGTGATGTTTCTACTTAGTTTATCAAAAATATCAAGGCATGAGAGTTTCAAGGAGATTTATTAGGTTGGTAGAGATCGTGTGTCTAGTTTGGTGAGTATAATTAAGTTCTTATGGTGGTCCCTAAGGTGGCTTGAGAAAAGAGGCTTGTAAGCCTATGTGGTGATTATTCATGTTGTACAAAGATATGAAGATGCTCAAGAGGTGAAATGGCTTAGAGATATTAGGGTTATTACCTCTTATATGTTTCTCAATTATTTCCATTATATTTCATTATTTTGTGTGTTATTTCTTCATTAGTTACAGTTCTTGGTTAGAGATTGTTGAGAGGAATATTTCAAGGAATAGATGAGGTAAGATTGAGGTAAGGGGGAGTTTATATAATATTTATAATATAGTCCTATATTTTTGGTAGTGTTTTAGGTATTCATTATTATTTGGTTCCCATTTTGTCGTTGTGTAAAAGAGGGAAAAAGTTTGTACTGTGGGAGTACTTGAAGAGAGAGAAGAAAGGTGAGTTATATATTGATGGGTGTTGACATCAATGATAAAGGAGGATATTATTGGAGAATTATAAATTATGTCATGGTGATTTCATATATGTGTCCAATTGAGTATATTAAGTGTCTTGATAGTTTTAGTGACAATGACAATCTATGTAATATGTGTATCCTAGTACGCTTGAAATAGGATTGGTTGATCATTAGAGCTTGACTATCTAGAGATGATTTTAAAGTATTGAGATTATGAAATACATCTTACCAGAGGTCAAGGATTCATTGAGTGATTATGTACATTATTTTAATTCATCTAGTTTTTCATAGTTTTTATCTAAGCATTTTCAGTCTAATGGTAGAAAATCTTAGTAGGTAGTTTGATGACATCATAATTGCCACATGTGGATGAGTCAGGGGGAGTTGGTCATATGGTTGTGATCAAATTTGTCTCAAGTTTCTATGTTCCAAGTATAAAGTCATGGAATTAATCACAACCAAATATATGGGTGTGCAAACTTGGGCTCACATACATTTTGACAATGTTTTCTATGTTCAAATAGAGCCAAGTAAGAAGTTTGCTAACATCATGTCTTACATGCATGAAAGTTTTAGAAGTAAATTGATATATGGATTAATTATCCTCTAGGATAATATATTATGTGGTAAATCATATATCATGTGACTAATTGTGATAAAAAGTATTCAAGTACAAATTTGGGTTCTCAGGCAGTATTGATAGTGTTTTCCCATAGCCAAATTTGCATGTGGAAAGAAAAGCTAAGTAAGGACTTTGATGTATTAATATTTCACACATGTTTTAATTTATGGATAATTTAATCATATGAGTTTATTAATTTTTTTCTTAGTTGATATGAATTAAATTTTAAGTCATGAAATGAAGCGTGTCAAAAGATATGCATGTGTAAAGTTGGCTTTCTAGGCATTTCTAGGCATAGTTGGCTTTATCATAGAAACAAATGAGTGAGCATATTAATGTAATTATATATCACACATGAAAAGATTTTAGGAGCTACTTAATATATTTTTGGATTCCTGTTTTAAAGGAGAACATATGGTCTAAGTTTTATAACATGTGTGTGATCGAGGTAAAATATATGACTATGCAAATTTGGCCTTCCAAACAGATAAAAATGGTACCCATAGTCTATTTTGCTCGATGTTAAAGATCAGGACTAGATGGAGATCTAATATCTCATGGGTGATCATAGAGTGAAGATATATAGTGCAAGTTGATTCAAATGATTTAAATTTTTCATTGGTTAATGAAGTTAAAGATCGAGCTCCTTATGATAGGATCAATGGAGTGTGTTTATTCCAAAGTGTTAGGAAGTAACAAGATGAGGACATGTTTTCAAAGTTTAAAATTGAGTATAGGTAAATATCAAGATTATTCTAAGATCTAATGGTGATAAAATATTCATACACATATATTTCAATGGTTCATATTGAGTGAGATAATTTTAAGTTGTCCAATTTTTAACATAGATAAAGATCGAGCTACATACATTAGATCTATTGTGTGTATGTGATCAAGATTGCATGAAATGAGGTTAACTGGTTAAAGTTTAACATTGGGGAAATGATGCAATATAATTTAAAGATTGAAAAATATCTACAGTTTGTATTTAATCTAACATATGAGGGCATGAGATGCATATTAAGTGAGCAAAGTTTAACTATGATCATTTGGATTTAAATTTTCAAATTTGTGAAGGATAAACCAATGCTCCATTTTTTCATTATATATTTAAATATATTTATATTTAATCATGGTATAAAAATTAAATTTTTAGGGGACTCCAAGGTACATACATAAATATAGATCTAAAGATATTAAAGTGTTTAAAGTCAAATATATTTGGGTTCAAAGTTGATTATGTGTTCATGTATATTCTATAAATAACCTGAGAAGGGTTTTTGAGTTATGCTTGTTGGTATCTTGATGTTTAAGGGTGAACTAGATATTAGTGTATGTTGTAGACCCACCCTATGAGGAGCATCTATCTGAATTATGAAGGTTTTACCAATCAAAGAGGTGAATGGGTCATTATAGGAACTAAAAGGTGACATAAGATTATTTTAAAGAGAGTTGTACTTAAGTGTGACCTATATAATATGGATAAAGGGTTATGGAATGCCTAATGGCTAACCAAAATGTTGATAATCATCAAGTATATATAAATATTAAAACCAAATGAGATGGTTTCTAGATATGTGTAAGGCTTGCATGTGTAGAGTGACTATTGAAGAGAAGAAGAGAGGATAGGTAGTGTCCATGTTGGATGAGTTGATGACTACAATAGTTTGTTGACTGTGCATGTAAACTATAGGTCATATTTTTTATGTTAGAATAGTGATCTTATAATTTGTGGATATGTGAAGTGGTCCAAGTGAGCATATGAGGACAATTTGAGTGAAGGAGAGAGATTGTGGCGTGCGTATGTGAGAGGCTTATATGAGATAGAGAGGGAGCTTGTGTAGGGGCTAGAAAATCATAGATCTATCATAAGGTGCTCAATACATAAGTTCTAAGGTGGATAAATTCATTTCATAGGAGGGTATAAAGGACTTGATCTTCCTTAGGGGTATTTATTCCTTATGAAATAAGTGTTTCACTAAAGTCCTTACGTCAGAAGGACTTGACCAAAAGGTGGTTAGAAGGACTTGATCATCTTAGGGACATGTGCTCCTTGTGAAATTGGTATTTCACTAAATATTGGTTAGAGAACTTGATCAGTATCTTTTTTGTAATTTCTTATAGGATAAGTAGTGCATGTGTTAGAGGCTTGAATGTGGGTTTTATTACCCATGAGGGTTTCCCACATGATCTATGCATTGTGTTTTTGATCTTGTGTATTCATTTAATAAATGAGCTATCTTGTTAATGTTTCTTGATTAAGTTGATACATGATGGTTATTAAATAGTTTAAAAGGATTGAAATATAAATATTTAGGCTCATTGATTTAACCCCAAGTGATTATACCTCTGATTCACATAAACAAATCATCTTAAGTTAAAACAAAAACTAGTTGTGTATTTTATCAAATATAAACTCAAGGTGAGCATATTTAATTATTCTCTCCATAAAAAATATAGAATAATACTTATTTTATCTATCGAGAGATGATACCATTTTTATCTCTTTATAAAAGATATAATATTATAGTCTTATACCTTTCAAGAGTTTTTTTCTCTCTCTAAGAATGATACAATTTTAATCCTAACAATGTCTCTCTACAAATAATTTGAATTTAATGAATTAAAAAAATAATAATTTATTCCTATAAAATTAATGGATATGTATAGTCAATGGCAATAAAGTAAGCAAGTGACCATTGTTATAAAACACCTATACGAAAAAAATAGGGATGAATCTTATGTCCCTACAAGTAAGTCTGCATGAATTTTATTAATATCAAAAAATAAGATACTAAAATTTACTTAAATTCCATTAAACCTTGATAGAGCATGAATAAATCATTTAATATCAACACAATTCTATTTTATATCCTATGAAAATTCTTTATTTCTACTTAAAAAAATTATTTCTTGAACATGCTATCTTTTTTATGAATTGGTATGGCAATCATATTTTTTAATAATATTAACAATATCATTATTTATAGAGGGATGGAATTTAATGTAATTCTTCAAAATCTATTCTCAAATATATTTCTACACCAACATAACATGATTCAAGAGTCCTCATCATAGGGTTATAGGTGTGACCTTAGGAATTTGTTTAGAGAATAAGAAGTACTTGTCAATTAGAGTTTGAGACTGGTGACCAAGGGGTCTTTCACATACCATCTACCCTTTATGCATCATCAACACAGGTTGTAGTACTTCTTGCTTCATTTCATGTAGAAAAATAACTATTAACTACTATTCAAAAGAAAAGCTAGACTATGCAAAGACATATAAACTTCAAATGGAAAAGCAAGGAACATAAAACATGTATGCCAATATAGTATTTTATGTTCTCAAAATCCATGGATAAAGGTAACTAAATATATTAAATAGAGCAACATAACTGACATAGAGGACTGAAATCTATATTACTCCTGACAAGGAACTATAATCTTTTTTTTCTAGGAGTAATATAGATTTCAGTCCTCTATGTCACATATGTTTGCCTTTATACAAAATAGAGTATACAATATCAATTTCCTTCATATATTTATCACACTTATAACATTATACAAACATAGTATATTAATAATATGATTTATGAAAAATAAAGTAATGTTAAGCATGGGATATACTAAGAGGGGGAGGGGTGAATCAGTGTATCATATATCTTATAAAAATTTCAACAATAAAATTCCACTTAACCAAACATTCAAGATATGCAATAAAACTAAAACAATAAACACCACACAAGATAGAAATAGACACCAGATATAACGTGGAAACCCAATGTGGTAAAAACCATGGAGAACAATCTCAAGTATATGAATGAGCACCAACCCAAACAATATTCACAAGCACAAACTTGAAGGAGCAACAACCCTTTTTTTGAGCACCAACACAACAACAATTCATGAGCACCAACCCATAGGAGCACCAAACCCTTTACTGAGCACCAGCATAACAACAATTCATGAGCATCAACCCATAGGAGCACCAACCCCTTTATTGAGCACCAACACAACAAAAATTCATGAGAACCAACCCACATGATCACCAACCCCTTTGTTGAGCACCAACATAGCAACAATTTATGAGCACCAACCCCTTTGCTGAGCACCAAGATAATAACAATTCGTGAGCACCAACCTACAGGAGCACCAACCCCTTTGTGTATACCACATAACTATCTCTCAATGTTGCTATCTCAACAAATGATAGTTCATTACAATATCTCTTTACTCTCTCACACCTTTGCTCTTCTAATCTAGATATAAAAAATACAAACAATATTCATCTCTCACAAATACTCTTCTAAGCTAGATATATCTATCTCAAATCAAACTCTCTTAATCATATTACAAATTGCTTCTTAAGCCTTTATTTATAGCTTTCCAAATGACCTTTGGCCTTCCGCCTTTGTGACCCTTCAATCCTCATGGAAAATGGCACCAAACTTTTATGACCCTCCATATCCTTGCCTTTGAAAAGTCATGTGGTGACCCTTCATGAGTAAAAACATCCTTTCCTCTTTTGTCTTTACTTTGGTGACTTTTCATAATCCTCAAAGTGTACCTTTGTGAGAAATTGTGCCCTTCCTCTTTTGTATTCACTTAGTGAATCTTAGAATTCCCTAAGATGACTGTTCATTGGAAAATGTGTCCTATTCTTCTTTTGTCTTTGCCCCATGACTCTTTGACTTCTCCATGGCCCCTTCTTTTGTCTCATATGCAACTAAAAATATATTTATTAATATTAAATAAATATTAACACACATTATCCAAGATATATCTATTACAAACATCATTAAATACAATGGGGCTTTTATCACTGATAATGCTAGGCCTTTGACATCAATGACAATATTTTGAAAAATCTCCCCCTTTGTCATCGATGGCAACCTCAATCCTAAAGTTGCCACATCCTATCACCTACACACCTTGTCATCTAAAAACATATAGTAACTCCTCCTTACTATAGCAACTTGTACCTATTCCATGTACCTAAATCTGCACTTGTACCTTTTATTCTCCCCCTTTGACATCAATGGCAAAGGGCCTACCTGGAGCTAACACTTACCTCCCACTCAATTGATGTTGAACATCAATGGCAAGAAGTAATAGAAATTACTCCCAACTCCTCTTTTAGATCTTTTAATGTGTCCTTTGATCATGCCTTTGAAAAGATATCTGATAAATAATTGCCTATCCTTTCAAAATCTACAATCAACTCATTTGAATATTTTCTTCTAATCTCACAACCTTCTGCATGAAACTTTAATGGGTATACCTGAACACATTTTTGACTTACGCTCAATAGATTATGCTTTTAAAATATTCCTAGTCTTGGTTATACCATTATTCAAACTAAAAGTACCTTTTTTGGCTATCCTGGTAGTGGTTTTATATTTGAATTTCACTATGCCACCATTGATCTTCTTTACTTTTATCTCATATCATATGCCTCAAACATCCACTATCAATGAACCATGGCTGATATTCATTTCTTACATGAAAATGTATCTGTACCGACGTAGAATATTTAGGTTGTTTCTTCTGCCATGAACATGTCTGAACATTCTTCTTAATGAATGGGTATCCTTTTCCTTCTTTCAAAAACTGTTAGGTTTTTTTCAATATTCTAATTTATTATGACCATAATCATTTGAAAAACTTTTAAACTTTTAAACACTGCGTATGCAAGAATTATTCTAATAGCCTCAAACCTTAACACTGGTGCATAATTTTCTTCAAAAGTCTATTCACTCAAAAGATACACAAATTAATCTGTCAACTCACCTTCTTGTCATTCAACATAGCCAAGACACAATATAATCCACCATGCTTCATTTTTTTCTTAAAAGTGTCTCCTTGAACCCTAGAAGAGACACCCCACACAAAGGGATCTAGAAAAAAATCTTAGGAGATTCCAACATTTCCTTTGTTTTTTATTTGTGTCTTTCTCTTAGAATCCATTTAAGCATGTCTAATATTTTTGACGTACTAACCTTAACATTTATGATGTTTTTCATCTTCTCAACTTTTGAAATTATCTTATCTTGATAAATCTCATGCTCAAATGTAACAAGAAATTTTGCACAATCCTTCCTATATGATTCTTAATCTACTATAGTAAGTAATTTATTTTTACTCTTAAACTCAACCTTATCAACCTTTACTATTTTAGGTCTCCAAACCTAAATTTGACTTTTCTCATATCTTTTATGGTCTCTGTAACCTTTGACATACTTTGAAAATCTTTTTACTTGTTTTGGATATAATTTAGCAATATGGCTAACCTTATGACAATAAAAGCAAACAATATTTCTCATACCTTCTTTTTGAATGTGACTGAGATCTCCCTTTGACTGATTGATTATCCTCATATAGTCTCTTTCCCTACAACAAACATGATGACAAATAAAATAGTGGCCATGAAAATAATTTGAAAACATAAAAGCATTGGGCTACCTGATCAGCTTCTTTAATTTTCCATCAAAACTTGCTTCCTTCTTTCCTAGGACTAATATTTCATGATATTTCTCAAACTTGATTATAAGCTTCTCATGATTATCCTTTCAAGAACCTAACTCAACCTTCAACTGATTACACTCTTTTTCTCTTGATTTCAAACTTGAATTTGTAACCTCTAACTGATTCTTAAGATCTTGAATAAGTATCTTATTTTATTTTACTTCTATAGCCAACTTAAAATCCCATATACACACATATTCATTAAGAGCCTCAACCATAGATTTCAACTCTTGATTTTGCTTCTTTAGCTACTTGGCCATCTTGTGATTTTCCTTGATCTACCTTCAAGCTGTTAAACCCTTTTTGAAGGAACCTGCTCTGATACCAATTGTTAAACATGGGATATACTGAGAGGGGGGTGAATTAGTATATCATATATCTTATAAAACTTTCAACAGTCAAATTCTGCTTAACCAAACATTTAAGAAATGCAATAAAACTTAAACAATAAACACCACACAAGATAGAGAGAGACACAAGATAAAATGTGGAAACCTAATGTGGGAAAAACCATAGATAAAAATATCAAGTATATGAATGACAACCAACTCAAAAAATATTTTCAAGCACCAACTTGAAGGAGCACCAACCCCTTTGCTGAGCACCAACACAAAAAAAATTTGTGAGCACCAACCCACAGGAGCACCAACCCCTTTGCTGAGCACCAACACAATAAAAATTCATGAGCACCAACCCACAAGAGCACCAACCCCTTTGATGAGCACCAACACAACAAAAATTTGTGAGTACCAACCCACAGGAATACCAACCCCTTTGCTGAGCACCAACACAACAACAATTCATGAGCACTAACCCATAAGAGTACCAACACCTTTGTGTATACCACACAACTATCTCTCAATATTGCTATCTCAAAAAATGATAGTTCATTACAATATATCTTTACTCTCTCACACCTTTCCTCTTCTAAGCTAGATATAAAAAATACAAATCATATTCATCTCTCACAAACGCTCTTCTAAGCTAGATATATCTATCTCAAATCAAACTCTTTCAATCATATTACAAATGACTTCCCAAGCCTTTATTTATAACTTTCCGAATGACCTTTGGCCTTCCCTCTTTGTGACCTTTCAATCCTCATGTAAAATGGTGCCAAACTTGTATGACCCTTCATATCCTTGCCTTTGAAAAGTCATGTGGTGACCCTTCATGAGTAAAAATTTCCTTCCCTCTTTTGTCTTTACCTTGGTAACTTTTCGTATTCCTCAAAGTGTCCCTTAATGAGAAATTGTACCCTTCCTCTTTTGTCTTCACTTGGCGACTCTTAGAATTCCCCAAGATGACTCTTCATTATAAAATGCATCCCATTCTTCTTTTGTCTTTACCATGTGACTCTTTGACTTCTCCATGGGCCCTTCTTTTATCTTATATGCAACCAAAAATATATTCATTAATATTAAATAAATATTAATACACATTAGCCAATATATATCTATTACAAACATCATTAAATGCAATGGGACATTTATCACCAATAATGTTAGACCTTTGACATCAATGACAATATTTCCAACAAGTAATAGGAAGTGTAACTTAGAAGTCTCTTGATGTAGTTATAAGGAGAGAGAAGCAATTAAAAAAATATTAAAGAAGCCATAATAAAATAACAAAGCCAAAAATATATTTAGAAGATTTATTTGCTGTCAATAAGGAAGCATTTAATGCAAAATGGGTGTGATATGGTTAAAGACATATGATATGCAAGGGGAGATTAGATATGTTAAGCTATAAGTGTCCACATTCACCAACACTCCCCTTTAATATTCAATACCATGTATATCACTTATCCATATGCTTTGTTGAATATGCTCAAACACATTATTTTCAATCATCTTGTTAAATATGTCTGCAAGTTGTTCTTCAGTCCTGCAAAACTCAAGATATATATCACCATTGTTCAATAATTAATGAACAAAATAATATCTAATATCTATATACTTACAATGTTTATGAAATACATGATTTTTAAATAATAAAATAGATGAATTATTATCACATTACATATTTAAATGTTCTTGAGTGTGTATCAAATCTGAAAGTACTCTTCTCATCTACACTGCTTGACAGGGTTTTTATGTGGCTACAACATATTCTACTTCAGCTGATGGAAGTGTCCCAATTGGTTGATTTTTGGATGCCCAAGATATAAAACCCAATCCAATATTAAAAAAAATACACAAAATTACTCTTTCTATAATCCATACTACCTCCCTAATCACTATGTATATAACCAATTAGCTTGAAGTCATCTAAAGGTGTATACTTGATCCCAAAACTCTTTGTTCCTTCTATGTATCTCATTATTATTTTTCTAAATTTTCAATCAGATTATTTTGGATTATCCATGAATATTGAGATAAGATTAACCCCTTAAATAATGTCTAGTCTTGTGGTAGTTAGGTACATGAGGATACCTACTAATCTCTTGAATAAAGTTGCATCAACACATGAAATTTTATGCTCTTTTATAGGTTTTAAACCCATTTTAATTGGTGTAGAAGTTAAATTAAAATTTAACATATTAAACCTTTCCAATAAATCATTAGAATATTTTGATTAACATATAAAAATTCCTTACTTGGATTGACTTACTTTTATGCCAAGAAAATATCTCATAAGCCCCAAATCAATCATCCCAAATTCAATATTCATGGCTTCCTTAAATGATTCAATTAACAAGTTTTCAAAAAAAATCAAGTCATCTAGATACATACTATCCAAATTTGTCCTTCATCATTCACTTTGACATATAAAATTAGTTCATTTCCATATTTTCTAATTCCATTGTTTATAAAATAAGAATCTATTCTACTATGGAAACCTCTAAAAGCTTGCTTCAATCCATATAAGGCCTTTTTCAGCTCGTAGACCTTTTGGTCTAATCCTAAAACTTCATAATTAGGTGCATGTTTTATTTCAACTTCATCTTCTTAAATGCCATTCAAGAACATTGATTTGACATCCATTTAATAAAAATTCCAACTATTTTGGGCTGTAATAAATAATACTATTTTTACAATGTCAAGTCTTACTACAGTTACAAATGTTTCATTGTAATCTATGCTTAGTTATTATTTGAAGCCCTTAACTACTAGTATTTCTCTATGTTTCTCAACATTCCCATCTACATTAAATTTTTTTTTTGTAAACTCATTTCACTCTAATCACGTCCTTTCCTTTAAAAAGATCTACAATATCCCAAGTTTGATTCTTTTCAATTTATAGAAATTCTTCATCCATAGCTGCAATCTAATTATCATCTTTATTTACATCCTCACAATAAATTGGATTAGATTTTGTTAAGATTGCAAAATCAGAACATAAATCCATATTTTTTGCTTCTTATGACTCATCTTAAATCTCCTTTAGACTATGGGTGTTCATTGAAGTGTTTATTGGCTGCAATATCAATGATTCAAATTTTGGATTAAATGATTCACTATTGTTATTAGTAGCTGGAGTAGATGAATTTAGAGTGCTTGGTGTCTTAGAAGGAATTGTAGAAACATTTTCTTGTGGAGCTTGAGCAACATTTTATTCTATATCATATTCTACCATCTCATTTTAATGTGGTATGCCTAATGTAATTGTAGTTATCTTGTCAATGCTTCCATCCCATGCTTCTTCTTTAACAAATTCTACATCATGGCTAATTATTACCTTCTTTGTAATGAGATTGTATAACTTGTATGCTTTGGATTGTTCACTATATCCCATAAAAATGCACTTTTTTCTTCTATCATCCAACTTATTTCCCAATTTTTTAGGTATCAAGAATTATGATACACATCCAAAAATTGTCAAATGTGAGACATTATGTTTCTTATTGTTCCATACTTATTATGGTGTCTTATTTATCACTACTTTTAATGGATAACAATTCAAAATGCATATAGCACATGTAACTACTTTAGCCCAATATTCATTGTGTAGATGCTTTGCTTTTGTCATGCTTCATGTCATTTCCAGAATTGTTCTATTCTTTTTTTTGATACTCCATTTTGTTGAGGTTTAATCTTGTTGTGAATTATTTTCTTATTGTATTTGCCTTGCAAAAATTCAAAAAATCATTTCATATGTGTTCACCACCTTGATCAGTGCTTAATATTTTCATATTGTACCATTTTCCTTTTCAAAATTTGTGTTCAACTCCTTAAAAACAATAAGCACATCTGAATTATATTTCAAGAAATAGACCCAAGTTTTACAGCTGAAATCATTAATATATATTTCAAGTTATATATTGTGTTTGCATCAGTCCACAAAGGCCTGAATAAACTATTTCAAGTGAATGTCATGACCTATAAGATTTCACAACTATAAATTTTAGTCTATGTTGCTTTTCTGATATGAAACTCTCACATTTAATTTCAAGTGGGTTTATTGGTGGAAATCCGTATACCATTCTCTTTCATTAAAATAACTAAAAACATCTAAATTTAAGATGTCCAAATCTCAAGTGATATAACCAAGACTGATCCTTTCATTAAATTTTAAATGTTGTTTCAACAATTGTGTGAAATCTTTGAGGTTCTAAACATATTTCACTTTGGATTTTAAGAGGAAACATTCTACTTTTTATCATTTCAACTTTTAGAATTAGCCTATTGTTAGGTTTCTTGTCCAAAATCATACATTCACTATTATCAAAGTATAACTTATACCTTTTATGCACTAATTGTCCAATGCTTATTAAATTAAGTTACAATCTAGGGACATAGTATGCATTTGGGATATGCTTCTTTTCACCTTGTTTAATTCTTATGTTAATTGATCCTTTCCCCATAACTGATACTTTATGATCATTGCTCAATTTTGATTTTATTAAATCATTTACTATTGTAAACCAATCCTTACTTCCACTCATATGATTTCTACACCTACTATCCAAGAATCATACTTCCTTTTAACTCTCTTGTGCAACATTACATGTTATCAACATTGTGTTTTGTTCACTAGTGCTGGGTTGATTTTCATCTGTAAAATTTGCCTTTTGTTTATTCATATCATATTACATTTTTGTACATTCATATCCAAAATGTCTAAATCATTTATAATAATGACATTGGATGTTTCATTTATCATACCTTTCTCCTTAATGATGGTTATGAAAATGGCTGCTAGTTTTTCATCTTGATGGTGTGAAAGATGTATCTGGGCTTGATGTTGGTCTGCTTCCAAAGTGAGGAGATTCTCTTCTACCTCTTGGTGAAAATGACCTATACTTCAGCTATAATTTGATCTCCCTCTTATTCTATTGACTCAAATCTGATTTTTGAGTGCACTTTCCGATGAAAATGACCTTCAATGGTTTAGCCTTTGATCATGTGACTATATTGACCCCATAAAATCATTAAATGATAATTGAGTTAAATCCTTAGATTCTTTAATGGTCACTACAATTGAATCAAATTTTACAGGCAAGCTTCTAAGTACTTTCTATACAACCCTTTATTCTTCTATACTTTCACCATGAGTTCTTATTTGATTCATAATGCACATTACATCCATAAAAAATAAATATATATTATTTAACTCATTCATATGAAGATTCTCAAAATCTCTTCTAACTATTTGCAATTTGGTAGTTTAACTTTACATGTACCTTGGTATGATGTTTGCAGGCTTTCCCATGCTTGTTTTAACCTTGTAGTAGTTGCAACATGTGGAAAGATTGTGTCCAACATGTCTTGCTGAATGAAAAAAATGCTCTGGCATCCTTCTTATTTTCCATCAATAAATCATTTTTTTCTTGCGATAATACTTGATATGCCTATTGGTTTGATGGATCAGGGAACCTATTTTCAACTAAATCCCAAATATCTTGTGACCAAAAAAGGGTTTTCATTTTCATACTCCAAAAATAATTTTTCTCATTAAAAACTTGTTTTTGGGGTTGATAATTGATATTAGTTACTCCCACCATGTATTTTATAAAATTAAAATAATTTCCTTTTTTTTTTTAATTTCTATTATTAGAGTTTCTCCCTTAATTTCTGATACTTATGCCCAAGATTTAATCTAAAACTCTTTCTTTGGTTTGCTAGCTACTAGATCTAATAATAGTTTGATGGAATAAACCACAAAAAAAATAGAGGAAACAAGCAAATAAACAAATTATAGAAAAATTAAAGATAACATAAACAAATACAAAATTGTTTAATCTTGCATTAATATTATTTTTCTAGGAGTAATATAGATTTTAGTCGTCTATGCTAGTTGCAGTTCTTTCTTAAATACATGAATTTGATGAAAAAAATATAATAGATCTTCATTTCATATGTTTGCCTTTATACAAAATAGAGTATAAACTATCATTTACCATCATATATATATATATATATATATATCACTTACAACATTATAGAAACAAAGTATATTAATAATATGATTTATGCAAAATAGAGTAATAGGAAGTGTAGCCTAGAAGTTTCTTGATGCAATTAGAAGGAGAGAGAGAAGTAATTAAAAAATATTAAAGAAGTTGTAATAAAATAGTAGAGCCAAAAAAATATTTGGAAGATTTATTTATTGTCAGTAGGCAGGGATTTAGTGGAAAATGGTGGTGACATGGCTAGAGACATATGACATGGTAGGGGAGATTAGAGATGTTGAGTTATAGGTGTCTAATCTTCCAACAAAATAACTATCAAAAAAATATGAATAACAAAAAGAGGAGAAACCCCACATTGGATTTGCTATGGGAAAAAAAAAAATAGAGTTTCAAGAATAGGTCGCAGTCCTACCTTTCTGGATCTAGGGCAAAGCCTATGGTATAGTATGTTAGAATGATCCATAATACCATATTAGACACTCTATAAGGGAAATGGAAATCCTCATAACCCAAGTATGAATAGAGTAGGAAAGGTATAACCTGAAATATCATTGTTTGTAAATTATTAGGAATTTATCTTGTGTCTTTAATAGTGATGGCACCCCGTTAAACATCACTTAAACTGATTCAAAGAAGAGATTTCTGAAGTATATGATAGATATGTGACAAAAAAGTTAAATTTTAGACCCTTTTGTGGTGTGATTTGTAGCCCACTTTTACAAGGAAGGGTGTGGGAGAGCAATGCCCCCTATTGTGGCACAAAATCAAAGACTCAAAACTCCTATTTCTAGGAAGATGAATTCTAATGGATTCTATTTTTAGAAGAAAAATTCTAATGATATTTTTCCACTCTATTTCTAGGAGGAACACTAATGGTACTTTGCCAATTAGGCATATTTATCTTTGTGGAGTCCACATATAATCTACATAGCAAATTTGCATGTAATCTATTTATCTTCGAATTAATACAACTTGATATTTTGCACTAAGGATGTTTCCTTAACTTGCAATGGTTTTATTACATAAATCATGTGTTTTATCTCATGTATTTTGAAGATTTGTTTGTTTACTTATATTTGTAATTACATTTTATTATTTTCACATAATTGTAGAGTGCATGGCTTCCTAACAGTATATGCTTCTATTGATGATTTTTTTAATGCATATTAGTTCGAGAGAAGACACATAGCAATCAATGCCACTACAATGTTCTATCCAAAATAGGTTCAATTGAGTTATATTTCAATCTAAATACCCTAGAACAAAAACCTTAATAAATTTAAGAAAGAAATCACTAATAAAACTTGCAACACGAGAGGATTTGAAGATATAGATGAACTCACTCTTCATCACCAAATTTTTTTTTAGAAAAAAATGTTTTAAAAAGTTGCCATTTGCTTAAATCAATTCCTTTTTAGTAAGTGTAGTGGGATGAAACTTGTTTGTATGAAATGGAATTGATAATTCCACATTCATTTAGATAGCAACATTGAAATATCGGAATGAACTAGTAAACTCCTTGACCAGAATAGAATGGTAGGTTGTCTTGTGTCTCTCTTGATATTTAATCAAAGTCACATGTTCAAATCCATGGAGGGAATTATGGTCAGATCAAGCAGTGTTAAACCTAATAGAAGCTCACGTGTTGATGACTATATATCAGTTTAAGAGATTAACTGCATCGAGCATTCAATATTCATGGTCCATCTTTCTATAGGTAGTGGTTCAATATAATCTCTTTCTGTAATATAGTATTTCTCTGTAAGGTTGGATACTCCACATGATACTCATTTTAGCACGTGATGCTGACATGAGGGAAGAGATAAGATTGAAACCAATAAAATGTTATAATGATCACCAAAATAAATTAAGTTCGTTACTTCTTGCAAGAAATTTGCAACATATATGCTGACATGAGGGAATAGGTAAGATTTAAACCAACCAAATTTTATAATGATCCTGAAAATAAGTTAAGTTGCTTACTTATTGTAATGAATCCTCAACACATATCCTCTGACGGCATTTAAATCCTATGGACTCGAAGAATTTACACTTGAATTCTCATGGTTCTTGGTCAATCAGATAGCCTTCAGAAAGTAGAATTACAATGTCAAAGAGATCATATGTTTCTAGGGCAGGTTGTAATAGGGAAACCACAATTGTTAATTTGAAAACATGAACATTTTGCAATAGGTATTTAACAATCGGAAACGTTGTAGAGCTGTTCCACTATCATCTCATCTGTTGTAACTCTTTCCTTCTGACTACCAGAAATACCATTCCTCGTTGCATCTCCTACCATGGTATCACCAAATATGTCCAGCCCCAATATCTATTAGAACTATTAAGAATTTAATCAAGATTGAAATGATCCACTCGTAAAATCAATCATGGCATGAAACATACCATAAAAATTACCTTTAAGAAGATATAATCTGTTATCATATTGGACCTTTGTCCCTCCATTGGAGTTGTCTACAATAGTATTTTATCACTTTCAATGATCAACTTTTAATATTCATAAAAACAAGGCAATTATTCAAAACACATAATACTTCACCTCGAAAATATCAATGTCGTAATCTGGATTGATTTCATCTTCTTTCTAACTCCTCGAAAAGTCAGTCAAAACATATATAAAGGAAAATCATTGATTATTCATGCATTCTGAAACAATAAAAGTGAATGAGATTTTGAATTTTATAGTAAATAACATATCTAGACCCAACACCCTACACTGAAAGTAAATAACAAGGTTTCTCTTTGTGTCATTTCACTGATGTGCATATCATGTTGACCAATTTGAGCAGATGTCCATTCATGCACGAAATCTTCAATGCTATGTCCGGTGTATGTTATAGATCCCTCAACCTGAGCCAGTAAGTTGTCAAATTCAATAACCATCAACCTTTTTTATAGCACTTAATATGTTTTTTTTAATCTACTTTTAAAAAAAAACACGTTAGTTACTTTCATCCCTTTTTATCACATGCTCTCAGAATTTTGTCGAGATTTCCTCCAAGATATAAGAAGGAGGTCCAAACAGAAGTGCTATTCTATAATTTTTTTGATATTTAAAAAAAAATTAGAGGAGACTTTGACATAGAAACGCTGTCAAAGTTCACCAATATAGTAAGTCTCCAAGAAGACTTTCAATGTGTAATCCACAAAACTGATTATATTGATAAAATATGTTGTAACACAGTCAAATGATCAGAAAATTCATTTTATTGACATGCCTAGAATCTTACAGAACAAAATGGATTGTTAAACATGGAAATACTATGTTTTGAGATCAGACTTTACTGTCTATAAGATCAGTACTTACACTTTATGAATTTTAGCATAAAAATTATTGATCCTATCCAAAAAATCTAATATAAACATTGGTGTTGGTGAAATAACTATCCACCTAAGAGTTAGTTCTCTCCTCACTTTTGTAATCCCTTGAGCAGATATGGAAGAAGTATGGATCTTGGCATTGGTTGAGGAATTTGTACATCTTGACCTTATAAAAACTGCTTCTTTGCTTACTTGAGACATGATGCGTTCTCCCTCCCAAACATGTATATGACTGGGCATTTGGTTGTTCCAGATGCATATAGAACATAATTACATAATTTCATCCCATTCTTGATTATTAAAAAAAATTGTTAGGAATGATAAAAAAAATTATGACATCCCATCTGGTAAACTGAGTAATAAATGTTGTTGAGTTTTAAGGATTTAAGTTAATAGTAAGAACTATAGCTCTACTTCCAATACTAGAGAATAGAGGAATTAAAAACATAAATAGATCATAATAGAGCAGTAAAAACAAAACAACAAAAAATGCAAGATAAAAGAAAAGAAATAGTTATAACTGTCAGAAAACAAAATCTGCACAAAAATAGCTTGATCTATATGCATATATATTTATCAATAATAAAATCAGCAATTTTAACTGCAATTAAAACTGCATTTTTAATAGTATATCCTCTGTTGAGGAATTTCTGTTGTTCTTGCTTATACTCTACCCCTTTCTTTTGATGTGCGGATTAAACAAAATAGCTCCTTCTATACCTTTTTAGACTGGCTCTATTGGGCTCTAGGTAAGTAGAAAATTAATAATATTTAAATGTGTAGCTATAGCTCGCACATGACACAATTAACATCAACAAAAAAAATATTTCATGCAAATTCCTTGGTTAACGATGCAATTCTTAGACAGGACAAATAAAATAATCTGAAATAAATGCCCAATTGTGCATAATTAATATTTCCAATATTCCCCCTTAATTTGAATTTCTGGCGATCATAAAAAATTTGCATAAAACTATTTTAGAGATGTTGTAACATATTTTTGGAGCACATATTTAGAGAATCATCTTTGGAGCACATCTTCAGAGCATCTCTCTTTGGAGCAAATCTTCAGAGCATCCATCTTCAGATCACATCTTCAGAGCAAGACTTTGGAGCATCCTCTTTAGAATGCATCTTAAGAGCATCATTCTTCAGAGTACATCTTTGGAGCATCCTCTTCAAATAACATCTTCAAAGCATCCATCTTTGAAGATATATACATTTACACGATCAAAAAATCTTAAACAACTTCATAAATACTAAAATGTCTCTCTTACCAATGACTTTGTAAATGTGTTTGCAAACTGATCTTTAGACCTACAAAAATCTAGGCAAATTTATTTGTTGTTGACAAGCTCTATATTAAAATGGTACCTAGTATCAATATGTTTATTCCTTTTATGCAAAAGATGATTTTTTGAAAATGCAATCGCTGAACTGTTGTGACAAAATATTATAGTGTCTTCTTTTTGATCTTGCATTAAGTCTCTCAACATTATTCACATTCAAATAACTTGACAAGCTACACTAATCACAATGTAATGTTTCTTTGAATCTCATGACACAACACCCATACCAAATTGAAAATCATACCTAGAAGTGCTTTTTCTATCATCTATACTACCACCACAATCACTATCCATGTAGCCAATAAGACTAAAATCAACTGAAGTGAAATACAATATGCCAAAGTCCTTTGTACCATTCACATACCTCAGTATTCTCTTACTGACCTACCCATGAGAGTCTTTTTGAGACTCCATAAACCTTGAAATCGGGCTTATAATATACATAATATCAAGCATTGTGGCCATCAAATACATAAAGCTTCTAGCTGACTTCTTGAACATTGTAGGATCCACACATGATCCATCATCCTCCTTACTTATATTCAATCTCATCATGACCGGTGTTGGGACTGCCTTACACTATACAATATTGAATCTCTTAAAAATTTTATTTACATATTTAGATTGATGAATAAATATATCAGCATTAGATTGATGGACATCAAAGCACAAAAAATATCTCATAAGCCTTCAATCAAACATTTCAAATTCAATCTTCATTGTTATTTTGAAAGCTTCTATGCTAAGACCAGCAGTAAAGATTAGGTCACATATATACAAACAAACAATTAGAATGTTACCTTTCTTATTGACTTTGATGTACAATATTGGCTCACAATATGCTTCTTTGAAAACCATTTTGAATGAGATAGGAGTCAATGTGACTATACCAAGCTGTAGGAGCCTTTTTTAATCGATAAAGTGCCTTCTTAAACCTATATACCTTGTTTTCATGACCCGATATCTCATAGCCTTGTGGCTATTCAACATACACATCCCTTTCTAGATATCCACTTAGAAATGTTGACATTACATCCATTCGGTACACAAGCTAGTTGTTGTGGGTAGCAATGGCCAATATAGTTCTAATTGTGTCTAACCATGCAATAGGTTCAAATGTTTCATTGAAATTTAATTTTGGCTATTTTGTGAAACCCATTTCAACTAGCCTTACTTTATGCTTGTGTACCTTTCCATCATCATCTTGTTTAGTCTTATAAATCCACTTTACACTTATTACATGCTTGTCTTCATGCAACTCAACCAACTCCCATGTTTGATTATTCTCAATGGACTCAATCACTTCAGCCATGTCTTGTGTGCATTCATCATCACTCTTTGCCTCTTCAAATGTTAATGGATCATCAACATGTGGAAATAAATCAAAGACATAAAATGAATTTGTTATATCAATATTATATAACTCAGTTGAACTCCTTGTTTTTTGTGGCTGCATGATTGCTAGAGTTGGATCTGAAGATGTACAACTACTTGGAGTGATAGCTAGAGTTGTTCCAAGCATGTCAACTAATATAGATGCTTTTTTGGTTACTTATGGAGTTTGTTGTACTCTTGTTGTGGGCATCAACCTTGAATATCTCCTTGTTGTAAATGGGGGTGTAGCTTGTTGTACAACTTGTGGTATTATCTTTGGAGTGGAAGGAGTTATTGATTGAGTTGTACTTGATGATGGAAACACTTTATCCACCATGTCATCATGAGTATCAAAAGGAATAGTGTCTCTATTCCTCTCTACACTTCCATCCCATTCTTCATTCTCCATAAACTGAACACCATGGCTGATTATAACCTTCCTAGTGATAAAAGTAAACAACTTATTGCCTTTGTATTGTTTGAAAAGCCAACAATTATATATTTTTCTCATTTATGGTCTTTCTTATTCAAGTCATCTAGAACATGTGCATATGCAACATAGATAAGTACCTTAAAATGAGAAAGACTATGTTTCTTTCTTGTCTAGTCCTCTTGAGGGACTGTGTGATTCACACTCTTTGTTGGACACATATTCATGATATATAATACAATTTGCATTACCTCAAGCTAATATTCATTAGGTAAATGTGAGGTTGTCAACATACTACATGTCATCTCCATAAAGGTTTGGTTTTTCCTTTCTACCACACCATTTTGCTGAGGTGTATTACAGACTGTAAATTGCCTGTGTGTGCTATGTAATGTAAAAAAATTTAGAAAATCATTATAAATATATTAACTAATTCTATCCATACTCAAAACCTTGATGTAGTGGATGCTTTGCTCCTCCACAAGTGCCTTGAACTAATGAAAATAAGAAAATTCATTAGATTTATGTTTTAAAAAGTATACCCATGTTTTCCTTGTAAAGACATCAATAAAAGTAAGGAAATAAGTGCATCCTCTTATAGATGTGTTTACATTTGCCTACAAATATCTGAGTGAACAATCCCAAGTGGTACTCTTGCTCTTATTGATTCGCCAACTAGGAAAGACCATCTGGGTTATTTTCCAAAGATACAACCTTCACAAATTCTTTTCGATTTATAAATTAATGGCAAACCTTCACAACCTTTCACCATGTTCTTCATATGTAGTAATTTCATCCCTATAAAGTTCAAATGCCCAAATCTAAAATTACACAACTAAGATTCATCTTTTACAACTGACTGAAATGTTGTTTGAATTTCTCCACCACTACCTTTTGCTTCGTTGAAGCTTAGTTTTATTACTTCAGAATGTACATTGGCTTGCTCTAAAGCTGAATTTATTAAATCTATAGAATTCATTTCAGCTTCTAATTTTGTATTTTTTGCCTTAAAGGTAGCTTTGAAATGTACATTATTTGCCTTATGAACAACTTCGGCTATTTTCCCCTTTATATCAGGCCTTATCCTTAAGGGAAAGATTCATTTACTAATCATTTGCACTTTGACAATTAATTATTTGTTTGGAAACTTGTCCAAAATCACGCACTCATTATTTTCCATGTACAATCAATAGCATTTTTATACCAACTAACCAATACTGATTAAGTTATGTTTTAGACCAGCAACATAATACACATCATGCATACATTTTTGCTCCCCATTTTTCATTAGAATATTAACTGTACCTTTACCTAAAATAGTGACATTGTTGTTACCAAGTATGACCTCAATTTGAATTGATTCATCCAAGCTAGAGAATAAATTTGTCTTACCTGTCATGTGAATACTACAACCAAAATCCAAATACCATATGTCACGTGGGATTTCTTATACTACATTGCACTCAGCTAGGGGGATTGTAGGAATTACTTCGGCAATCCTAGTACATGCAGTAAACATAGTGCTTGTGGGAGTGATAGTTGACTGATTTTGACTTTGCTTGTGCTTGTCATACTATTTTTTTTGTATTCATTAGCATAATGTCAAAAATTATTAAAATACTGACATTGAATTGTGATTTGTCAAACCTTGGGCCATATGTGTGACTAAAATTTTGATTTTTACCTCTACCATCAACATTTTTAGGACTACTGCTATGTCAACCTCTAGGAGAACTTCTCCCTCTACCTCTACGATTGAATTTTCGATGTCCTCTTCCATGGCTTATAGATGATTGAGATGAAAATGCATTTTGAAATGAGATGTTTGACCTATTTAGTCTATATTCATGATTGATGAAAAAGACATGAAGCTCATCAACATAAAATTGACTCAAGTCTTTAGTTTCCTCTATATCCACAACTAGAGGATCAAATTTAGAAGGGAGACTTATAAGCACCTTCTCAACAATCTTCCTATCCTCTATGACCTCTCCATAAGATTTGATTTGATTAATCAGACGAACAACATGTGTAAAGAAGGATTCTACCAACCCTGAGTCTCTTATTGATAAATTTTCAAAATCTCCTCTAAGGGGCTATAATTTAGCAATCTTTACCTTGTCCATACCTTGGTATGTAATTTGTAGTGTATCCCATGCCTCTTTCGATTCCTTTGTTGCTGCTACTGTTGGGATTATGCTCTCATGCATTGCTTGATGGATGTAGATTAAGGCTTTCCCATCCTTCTTCCTCTGTTCTTTTAAAGTGTCTTTCTCAACTTGTGTAAGGGTGTTATATGTTCTCTAATCTGTTGGTTCCACATAACCATTTTCAACTATCTGCCATACGTCTTGAGACTGAAACAATACTTTCATAGTTAAAGACCAATACTCATAATTCTTTTCTGCAAAAATAAGGTCTGCAAACTGGACAGGGGCACACAAAATGTGGAGGCCATTAATAGAGGAAGGAAACTGTTACTTTGCTCTGATACCAAATGATGGTTTTAAGCCAACAGTAATAGCTATAACTCTAATGCCAATACTAGAGAAAAGAGGAATTAAAAACATAAACTTAACACAACAGAGCAGTAAAAATAAAACAACCGAAAAAAATGCAAGATAAATGAAAAGAAACAACTACAGCTATTAGAAAACCAAATGTGTACAAAAATAGCTTTAACTATATGCATATATATTTATCAACAATAAAATCTATAGCTACAGCCACACGTAAAACTGCATTTTTAACAGTATATCCTCTGCGAAGGACTTTTTGCTCTTTTTGCTTATGGTCTGCCCCTTTCTTCTGCTGTACGCATTAAACGAAATGACAACTTCTATATCTTTCTAGACTGGCTATGTTGGGCTCTAAGTAAGTAGAAAATTAATAATATTTAAATGTGCAGCTACGGATCGCACATGGCACAATTAACATCAATAAAAATAAAATAAAAACATTTAATGCAAATTCCTTGGGCAGCGATACAAATCTTAGACAGGGCAAATAAAATATTCTTCGTTAAATGCCCAGCTGTGCATAATTAATATTTCCAATAGAGTTAGAGAATCAACGATTATAGTCTCAACTCTGGTAAACTCCGTACTATTAAGATATCATAGTAAATGCATAATTTAATTTAACCATGTATCTTCTATGAATGTCCTTGCTTGCTGTTGTAATTCTATATGAAGATTATGAATGGTGTTTTCATAAACTGTCCTTACTAAATGGCTTGGTTTGTTGGACAACTAGACTTTGTTATGTGAATATATAGCCATACGAGAAAAGAAATGCCTCTTAAGAGTTCCAAAGGGTAGAAATGATCAAATTCTAACTAATCGGTCACCAAAGATTTTTGTCTGCTGACTAGCCTCGTGTAGGAGAATTGATATATGATGGCTGAATACCTGTTTCATGAGTAATTTGAAACAATTTTAAACAAGTATTTTTCTGGAATGGATGTTGCATTTCGAGTTGCTAGAACATTGTGATATAAAAGAAAGAGTAGTATATATTTTGCATCACTAGTGTTAGGTAAATCTAACCAGCCCTGTAAAAATTCTAGAATTCGGACAATATCTTAATCATATTAGGTGTGACTGCATGGTGCCAAATTTTGAGATTGAAGCATTTTAGAGCAGTTGGATCTTATATCAAGATGGCCTTTATTAAATATCTTAACTGAAAATAGACCGCAATTTGTTATCCACTATTTTCGATTATATTATACAGCCCATAGAGTTTAGGGAGTTCTTTCTCTTCGGTTATTGAAGCTTTTTATGGCATTTGCACTGGCATCAAAGGATAAAAGTGGTTATTACACTTTCATCATTGATTTCAAAGTATGAAATAAAATCAGACTGAAAGTAGGGAAAGAGGAAAGATGCGGGACACAATTTTGAAAAAATAATAACTACAAAACGAAATATGTAAAGATTCGAGCTCTTTCCAGAATTCTTTAACAATCGCTCTTTCATTCACGAATTTGTTTAATAAAAATAATTGAAACAAATCCTTAATATTGACTTTATTCAACAGTTATGGCCATTTAGCTTTTAATCTACGGAATTTCTCCCGACCCTCAAAGAGCAAATTGGAGTAGAATATCATCACCACTGTGAATATAAAATCAATGTATTGTCAGTATCACCACGGTGAGTAGAACATCATCCTTCTTAAAAGCAAATATACAATGTAGTTAATCAATCGTTCGCACCGGAACGGAATACAATCTAACTGCTAGTAAATCGTTCACGTAATTTCTTCTATTTTGTGCTAACTTTGTTCCAATAAATTTTAAACGTAGCGTAATTCTGCGAAGGAACTATGAAAAAGTAAAACCATTGAGATAAAAAATTCAAAATATACAATGAAAAAACACAAATATTGGGTAGAGTTGTAACTTAATGATAAACTAAACTGATATATAGAAGTGGCCGTCCAAATGAGAAAATACAGGCCTGAAGTTTAAAGAACGCTTCATTCTGATAGGTTAAAATAAAGCATGCCAAATAACAATTTCTTAATCTAATTCAGGAACCCATTATTATAAACTACTATAAAAGAAAAACCTATTTAAGCCATAGAGCTCACACCAAGAAAGCAAATGCACATACCAATGTGTGGAAACGAAATTATAAAGCCCACAATCCGAGCATAGGGGGAAAAACGAAAAGAGCACCAATTAAAGTTCAAAATGTAGCTAAAATCCAAATTCCAATATCCAATATAACTATAAAACTAAATGCCAAATTAAACCTAAAGCACACAACTAAAAGCTTTTAAAAACAGAGGATATAAATACAAACTTAATGCTTTTAAAAACAGAGGATATAATTTGTATAGACAAAAAATAGAGCATAAAAATAACAATCCAGAAAATTCATAGCAAGAGAAAAAAAACAGCTACAGCTATTTATGAATCTATATCTACACATAAATTAGCTTCAACTATATGAATATATTCATCAATAATACACAGTAGCTACAGCTACACATAAAACTGTAAATTACTTAATAATCCTCTGTTCTGAAATTTCTACACTTTTCTTTTTGTTCCAGGCTTGAGCTAGTCCATTCTCTCTCTTTCTAATGTAGTGCAATCAAAAACTAAATGACTCGTCTCTTCTCTTGCTAGGTTGCACTGGGCTCACACAAGATGAAGATAACATAAAAATAGAAATGGCCAAAAGGAACAATAAATCAAGTCCTCTTAGATGACAATACAACTTGAAAAGACACAAAATATTTGGTCAATAAATACCCAGTTATGAGTAATTACAGTTTTTCCAATACACCCCCTTATTATGAATTGTTGGGAATGATAAAAAAATTTCATAAACATATTTAGACCTATATACATTTGCATTATTAAAAACTCCTAATCATCTTCTTATCTATTGAAATGTCTCTTTCACCAATGGTTTTATAAATATGTAAGCAAATTGATCTTCAGACCTATACAAATCTAGGCAATTTTCTTTATTGTTGACAAGCTCTCTAATAAACTAATACCTAGTATCAAAATGCTTGGCTCTCTTATGAAAAACATGATTTTTGGATAATGCTTGATCGCTGGGTTGTTGTCACAAAATATTGTAGTGTCTTCTTTTTATCATGCATTATGTCTTTCAACATCCTCCACATCCAAACAGCTTGACAAGTTGCACTAATGGCTACCACATACTCAACATCAACTGAAGAAAGGGTCACAATGGTCTGTTTCTTTCAAGCACATGACACCACCTATACCAAAGTGAAAAGAATACCTAAAAGTGCTTTTTTGATCATCTATGTTACCCCCACAATTACTATCCATGTAAACAACAAGATTGAAATCAACTAAAGTGGAATACAATATGCCATAGTCCTTTGTAACACTCTCATACATTAGTATTCTCGTACTTGCCTACCAATGAGAATCTTTTGGAGACTACATAGACCTTAAAATTAGGCTTGCACCATACATAATATCAGGGCTTGTGACTGTTAAATACATAAATCTTCCAACCAACCTCTTCAACAATGTAGGATCCACACATGGACCTTCATCCTCCTTAGCTTCAATCCCATGATGATCGGTGTTAGGGATGCCTTGCAATTTAATATATTGAATCTCTTCAAGATTTTATTTTCATATTTGGATTGAGAAATAAATAGACCAGCATTGAGTTGATGGACTTCAATGCCCAAAAGTTATCTCATAAGCCCCAAGTCAGTCATTTCAATTTCACTCTTCATTTTTATTTTGAAAACATCTATGTTAAGATCACCGGTAAAGATTAGATCATCTACATACAAGTAAATAATTATAATGTTACCTTAATTATTGAATTTGATGTATAAGGTTGTCTCACAACCACTTCTTTGGAATCCATTTTGAATGAGATGGGAGCCAATGCAACTGTACCAAGCTCTAGGAGCTTTCCTTAATCCATAAAGTGCCTTCTTCAACCTATATACCTTGTTTTCATGCCCTTTTATCTCATAGCCTTATGGTTCTTTCACATACACTTCCTGTTCTAGATAGCCATTTAGAAATATTGAATTCACATCCATTTGGTACAAATGCCACTTGTTGTGAGTAGCAATAACCAATATGGTCCTAACTATGTCCGATTGTGTAATAGGAGCAAATGTTTCATTCAAATCTATTATGGGATGTTATGTGAAGCCCCTTGCAATGAGCCTTGCTTTATGCTTTTGCACTTTTCCATCATGTTTAATCCTCTAAATTCATTTTACACTTATTATATCCTTGCCTTCAATCAACTCAACCAACTCCAATGTTCAGTTCTTCTTAATGCACTCAATCTATTCATCCCTTGCTTATGCCCATGTATCATCACTCACAAACTCTTTTAATATTAAAGTATCATCTACATGAGAAAATAAAATAAAAAACTAAAAATGAATTTGTTGTATCAACATTATATAACTCACTCAAAGTCCTTGTTTTTCATGGCAACATGCTACCTAGAGTTGGATCTGAAAATGTAGAACTACTTGGAGTGCTAGTTGGAATTATTCCAAGGAAGCCAGTAGATGTAGATGCTATTGTGGCTACCTATGGAGTTTGTTTTACTCTCAGTGTTGGAAGAATTATTGAAGATATCCTTTCCATGAGTAGAGGTGTAGTTAGAGTAACAACTTGTGGTGTTATCCTAAGAGTGGAAGGATCTTCTATTTGAATTGTACTTGATAATGGAAACACATCATCCACCATATCATCATGAGGAATAATAGTTGTAATGTTTACAGTCCTCTCTACATGTCCATCCCTTGTGTCATCCTCAGGAAACTGAACATCACGACTAATTATGACCTTCCTAGTGATAGGATTAATTATCTTATATGCTTTTGTATCCTCTGAATAACCAAAACATATACATTTATGTCATTTATAATCTTACTTCTTCCTCAACTCATTTGGAATGTGTGCACATGCAACACAACTAAATACCTTGAAATGAGAAATACTATGTTTCATAGCTATCCCAACATTTTGAGGGACTTTGATCATCACACTCTTTGTTGGGCACCTATTCATGATATAAATAGTATTTACCAGTGTATTGGCCCAATGAATTGGCCCAATATTCATTGGGCAAACACTAGCATGACAACATACTATGTGCCAACTCCATAATAGTTCGGTTCTTCATCTCCACCACACCATTTTGTTAAGGTGTATAGTGGGTTGTAAATTTCTTATGTTTACTGTGTAATCTACAAAAATTGAGAAAATCATTTGAAATATATTCCCCACTTCTATCCATCCATAAAACCTTGATGTAGTAGCCACTTTGCTTCTCCAGAAGTGCATTGAACTACTGAAAATAAGCAAATGCATCAGAATTGTGTTTTAAAAAGTAAATCCATGTTTTCCTTGTAAAATCAACAATACAATTAAGAAAATAAGTGCAAACTCTATAGATAGTGGTTGCATTTGTCTAATTCTATTTTAATGAATAATATCAGGTGGTGCTTTTGCTCTTATTGATTTTCCAACTAGCAAAGACTCTCTATGTTAGTTTCCCAAGATACAACTTTCACAAACTCTTTCTGATTTCTCAATTAATGCAAAACCTTTCACCATGTTCTTCATATGTAGTATCTTCAACCCTCCAAAGCTCAAATTCCCAAATATAAAATGCCACAACTAAGATTCAACCTTTACAACTTATAAAATTGTTATTTGAATTTCTACACCACTATGTTTTGCTTCTTTGAGGATAAATTGGCTTGCTCCAAAATTTATTAAATATATAGAATTCATTTTAGTTCTTGATTTTGTATTTTTTTCCTTAAAGGTAGCTCTAGAATGTACATTATTTTTATTATGAACATCTTGGGTTATTTTTCTCTTCATATTTGGCCTTATCCTCAAGGGAAACATATGGTTACTACTCATTTTAACTTTGGCAAGGAGTTAGTGGCTGGGAAACATGTCCAAAATCACACACTCGTTATTTTCCATGTAAACTCTATAGCCTTTTTGTACCAACTAACCAATATGTATTAAGTTATGTTTGAAACCAACAACATAATTCACATCATGCATAAGTTTTTTCTTCCCTTTTTTGGTTAGAATATTAATTATACATTTACCCAATATAGTGACCTTATCATTTTTGTTGAGAGTGACATCAGTTTGAATTGATTCATCCAAGATAGAAAATAAATATACATTACTTGTAATGTGATTACTACAATTGGAATCCAAATACCATATGTCACAAGGGCTTTCTTGGAAAATATTTCACTCAACTGGGGAGTTTGTAGTAATTACTTCAACAATCCTAGTGCATATAATAAACATAGTGATTGTTGGAGTACTACTTGACTTATTTTGACCTTGATTATGTTGGTCATACTATTTTTCTTGTATTTATAAGCATAATGTCCAAACTTGTTACAATAATGACATTGAATGTGTGACTTGTCAAACCTTTGGCCACTTGGGTGACTAAAATTATTATTTTGACCTCTACCACCAATATTTGTAGAACTACTTCTATGTCCACCTCTAGGGGAACTTCTCTCTCTACCTCTAAGACTTAATTTCAACATTCCTCTTCTATGAATTATACATGATTGAGATGAAAATGCATTTTCTAATGAGATGTTTGACCTATTTAATCTATACTCATGATTGATGAGAGAGGCATGAAGCTCATTAATAGTAAACTAAATCAAGTCTTTGGATTCATCCAAAGCCATAACTAGAGGTTCAAATTTAGAAGGGAGGATTCTAAGCACCCTCTCAAAAATATTCCTATCCTATATGACCTCTCAATGTGATTTGATTTGATTAATTAGACCAAAAACATATGTAATGAAAGATTCTACAAAATCTAAGTCTCTCATTGATAAATTTTCAAAATCTCTTCTAAAGATTTGTGATTTATTAGTCTTTACCTTGTCCATACCTCAGTAATAAATTTTTAGTGTATCCCATGCATCTTTGGATTTATTTGTTTCTACTACTCTTGGGAGTATACTCTCATGCATTGCTTGATGGATATATAATAAAGCTTTCCCATCCTTCTTCCTTTGTGTTTTCAAAACATTTTTCTCAGCTTGTGTAAGGGTTTTAAATGTTGTCTAGTCTATTGGTTTCACATAAATATTTTCAATTATCTCCCATACATCTTGAGACTAAAAAAATGCTTTCATAGTTAGAGACCAATAATCATAATTCTTTCCTATGAAAATAGGGGTTTACAAACTAGACAGAGATGCACCAGATGTGGAAGCCTTTAATGGCTTCAAGAGAATGTTAAAAAACATAGAAAATAATAGATGGGTAGGGTTTTCTTTGGATTTTATACCAGATGAAGGTTTTAAGAGAGGAGCAAAGGAGATTAATATAAACGTAATGCTTTAAAATAGAGGATTTAATTTTAACAGACAAAATAAAGCATAAAGATAATAATCCATAGAATTTAGAGAAAGAGAAAAAGAATAGCTACAATTATTTATGAAACTAGATCTGTACATAAATTAGCTTTAGCTATATGAATATATGCATCAATAATAAATAGCATCTACAATTTCACATAAAACTATATATTACCTATAATCCTCTATCCTAGAATTTTTGTACCTCTGTATATGTTCTATGTTTGAGATGAACTATTCTCTCTCTTTCTAATACATTGGATTAAAAAATTAAATAACTCCTCTCTTCTCTTGCTAGGTTGCACTGGGCTCACACAAGATAAATATAACATCAAAATAGAAACAACCAAAAGCAACAATATATCGAGTCCTCTTAGATGATAATACAACTAGAAAAGACAAACACGCTATTCTTACAATAAATGCCTAGCTTAGAGTAATTATAGTTTCCCTAATACATTAAATAGGCTACACTGGGCCACTACAACAATATTGATTATATCACTAAATATTTTGGGTATTCTTCTCTCTATTCAATGGGTGTAACCATCCTAATGATAGCTCAAAGTAGTAAAAATAGTGAAATACTTAGGAAGAGCATTAACAAGCATCCTAATGATAGATCAAGGAGTAAAAATGTGATTGGAAAGAATTCATAAATAGTATTGACCCTATCACTCTGAATCTACCCATGCCAAATACTCAAAAATCCTTGTGTCCAAGATTGACAAATAAAGATTTGAAACTGTATACTGAATTATACCAATTTTGTATCTTTTAGGCATGAACTATATCCATAAATTTGAATAGAATTAGTGCTTTATACCGACTTGAAGGAGGGAAAGCCTAAAAAAATAATATTACATAATATATTTACTTTAAGAATGATAATGTTTTTCAAATAGTATTAGAGATATTCAATCTAAGGCCCTTCACGATGTTATATTTTATATAACAAGAGCTAAATTTTAACTTTGTCCAAACACTACATCTAAAAAAATAGTTCATAACATAGACAAGGGTTAAATGACACACATAATTCAATTATATATATTTCAATTTTCATATCTTCTTTATTTAAATCTAGAATGTCAAAAAAAAATCACTAATTGAAAGAATCACTTTCCTTGTATTGACAAAAATCTATATTTTTCCTTGAATATAAAATGAATTAGTTACTAAGCCTTGTATAATTAGGGTAAACACTAAACAAGATTAACTTAATAGAGAACAAAAATATCAAAAAAAAATTCACATGTTTATTATGATGTAATCTAAACAAGAAGAATGACAAATTTTTAGTCACAACCTAGCTATGGTATTATGTTCATATATTCCAAAATTTTATCATTGAAAAAGAGAGAGGAGTGAGTTAGAGGAGAGAGAGCCTATATGACGTTGAGATTTTCCTTGGGGGTACCTATCACATGGAGAGAAACACTCTTTTAGATACCATATTAACATTTCAAATTGAGTATGAAATATCCAATAAAGTACAAAACAAAATCCATTTGGACTTAAATTATTCTGGATTCAACCTCATGAACTTGATTTGGTCCAAATCTAATTTTCAAAATACAAATATCATATCTAAAAAACATCATATCCAAATTATTAGAACTATTTCAATAAAATAATAAATATAGTTTGTAGTATCTTGATTTCTCATGATTTTAATTTTCTTTTCTTTCATTAATACCATAGTTAACATGTTGTAAAAGTTATCATCATTCAAAAGGATATTTTTTTTTGAAAGTTTAAGATTTAAAAAAATGCTTGGTACAGTTTGGAATATTTGATAAATTTAAAAAACATATTATGCGTATTTTTAAATAAAATACCACTTCACATTAAAATAATCAAATATGAACTTAGAAATAGAGTAATACAAAATTTATTTGCATTTAAAAATCTAATAGTGTGTCAAACTCCTATGTTCATACATATAAGATATAACAATGATAATTATCCATTTCTTAGATTTAAAACTTAATTTTTTGATGTATTAATTAAAAAGTAGAAATACATTTTAAACATTTACAACATCCAAACCTATGTCTAAATTAAAATTATTATAAGAATCTTCATCAAATACTACACTAATAGTCTCATCAACAAAACCGACACATTATTCATCTCCAAAGCATGGGTTTCTAATGTGAGAGTTTTCATTATTCAATTTTAAGAGAGTGAGTCAAAAATCATAAATTTATATTTACCAATACAGAATAAAAGTTTATTTTATTCCCTAGTCATTATTATTGTGGATTAAATCATGCATACTCCAGTTTCTTTCACTTATAGAATCACTAGAAATGGATATTAACATGATAATCTTCTACAATCATGGTGTATACTCCCATGAGTACACCACCATTAATATTTTTCGCACTTCATCCTATTTGCCTTTCCTTCTTTACTTCCAAACATTTTTAGTTGGTTCTTGAAAACAGTAATATTTTTATCGTTATTTCCATCTCACGTTCATGAAGATCCAAACTTTCCATTTTTTCAAAAAAACCTCTCATTATCTCCTTATTTGCATCATGATTTACCTCTACTAATTTAGGATCCAAATAGCAAGCTTCCATGTGTAGAGGATGATAGAACATGAACCTCTATTTATGGTAAATTTCCAAAATATCTTTGACTTATTCGACTTCACTTGATGTAAATTTTAATATTATTAATTATTTTACTCTATTAACTCCCTCATTTGTAAAATGTACAGAAGGATTATTTCCACCAACCAATCTCAAAATGATAACAAGTGGATCAAATTTAGACATACATTGAGTTTTATTATTATCATTAAAGTATATTTATATATTCTAAAACATAATTAAAATTCCATAAATCCCTTACAACTTAGTCCTTCCATTAATTCATAGGACAAGTCAAGCACCTCAAACTCAACTCTACGAATAAAGGAAAAATAATAATTTACTACATAAAATAGTCTTAGTAAGATTCCAAGCTATTAATTATCTTTAAAATATTTGATAATCCATAAAAATAAAATTAGTGGAGCCTTAAAAATAATATTATATCTCACAATCCAATGGTAACAAAGTGAGGCACGAATTAATAACTACAGTATATGGTGAATGAGAAAAACTGGGTGGGAGGTCTAGATTTTAAATAAGCTCACAATAGCAAGTGGGCAAAGCATCACATATGACAATACATCAAGGAAACAAAGCAGAGGGAGGATGATCTTTCATGGTTCAAGATTGATTAGGAATACATATAAGGGCACTATGTCTTAGGAAATTAGACACTTTGGAGTGACCATGTGGTCTAACAAAATTCCATTTGGAAGGAGGCTTCAGTGCTCTAGGGATTTCATAAATGCCCTCCACAGATATAAAATGGTTAAGGAGATCCCTTAGAGACAAAGTTCAATTTTGTTAGGTCATGTTGGTAAAACTAGAAGGAATCCTCTTATGGTCTTATTTGAAGAGGTGTATTTTATGGCCAACATCAAAGAACTAAAGGAGACATGATTAAGAGGAAAGTTTGTGTGTAAATGGCTATAAATTAGAGTATTTGAACTATAGGTGGTGAAGTATTGGGGCTAAGAAATACTCTAAATTTCCTCCCAAAAGGTTTTTTCTCAATTATACACCCTTTTCAAGAAAATAAATGAGGAATTATGGATGGAGGATCATGGATGATAGAGAATTTTGGGATTTGGATTAAACATTGGTGCCCTAATTTTAACATCTTCTCAACTAATCAAGGTCACTTTAGTGTATGGATTCACATGTATAGGATACCGATCAGATTATTAGAAGGGAAAACATCTTTCTCAAATTGGTGGGTTGATTGGACTATTTATGGGAGTTGATCTAATAACCAAAGATGGTGTGATATCTTCTTATGCTATAATTTGTGTAACATTAGAAATAGAGGTGAAAATCCTTGAGAGTATCCTTTTGTAGTCTTTAGTAGGCTATTGGGAACAACCAAATAATGTGGAAAAATAGCCTTCCATTATTTAAATTAACAAAAAGTGGCTCACACTCACATCTAATACAATGGGGAAAAGGGAAAAAATCCATTGGATAAAGGAAAACTCTCCTAAATTACTAAGGTTAGACCCAAGAATAAGGTAATACATCAAAAGAATTATAACTAGGGAGAACCTTCTAAAAACTCTAGCAAAGATAAGTCTTGAGTTCCAATTATGAATGTGGAAGCCACTCAAGACTTGAAATAAAATTTAAAATTAGGAAAAAATAAGTCACCTAATACCATTCACAAGGAAATTTAGTTTATCTCCTACAATGCTAATAAACTTCATGGGTGTTTAGATAAGAAAATGAAAAGTGAGTTAAAGAAGAATTTTTATAATGCAGATGGTGGGTCAAAGGAGGACCTTATGGAGAATGTTTTGAAATCTCAAGATGAATATATATGCTAGGGTAGATATCTTCATCTCTCCCCAATTATGAAATACTTGAATGATTAAGAGGAGATAAGTTTTAAAGAAGTCCTAACCATATCACAAAAGGATTGTGTGATTTCTTAGCCAAAAATTGGATCTCGTATCAAAAGAGGATGGAAGTTAAGAAAATTCATCACTACAAAGGAAGTTTCTAAATGTAAGCAATCTATTATTGATAAGTATTTCTTTTATGAAAAGTAGGGGGTAGTTGGATCCCTAACTGAGAAATAAACTTTTATCATGGAATGTTATGGTCTTGAATTCACCTAACAAGATGCATATAGTAAGATGATAGATGTTTAAATCAGGTCATGAACTTTATTTTTGAAAGGAATAAAACTCAATGTAATTGAGGTAGATACTCTTATGAGAAAAATTTGGACTAGGTGGAAAGCCATTTTTGTGGAATCTGTTAGAGCCTATAGTGGTTTGGTGATCCTTTGGGATGCACATAAGATTCATGTAGAAAATTGTGATTCAAAAACTAATTGGTAGATTTACAAAGTCACAAATTTTTCATCTGACCTCACCTTCTTCCTCTTTAATGTGTATGGTCCTAATTCAATTATCCTTAAATTCTTTTGTTGGAAGGAAATTTTAGGACAACTTGCTCATCTACAAAATGAAAACTATGATCTAGGGGGATTTCAATTCCATTCTAAATGGTAGAGATAAGAGAAGGGATCAAGGATAACCAACTTAATACCATATGTATTTTTATAGATTTATGAAATCAATTGGGCTTGTAGACTTAGTTCCAAAAAAAGGTTTTTTCTCTTGGACTAATCAGTTGGAAGGATTTTATTACATTATTAAATTATTGGATCACTTCTTTATTTCCTTAAACTATATAAACAAATATTAGATCCTCGAGAGCAATATCTTTCCCATTTTTTGCTTGGATCATGCCCTAATTGAACTCTAGATTATCGAAGATAAACACCCTCCCCTTTACCCCTTCAAATTCAAGCTCATGTGGCTTTAGGATCCCTCAGTTCATGACTTAGTTAAAGAATGGTAGAACAAGTATCATCCTTCAGAAGGTAATAAGATGTTTAAAATGAGAAAAAAACTTAATCATATTAATAAGGCCTATTTAAAATATTATATACTTATGAGTTTCAAGCATATTATCAAAGAAATTGATAGAGTGTAATGTGAGTTAGAAAACATTAGTCAATTTGTTCTCGTGCTTGGTATGGATGCACACCTATATAAATAAAAGAAATACCTTATTGTCGAACTCTCTAAGATACACTTAAGATTATATTTATATTGTAAACCAAAATCAAGGGAATTATGGATTAAAGAGGGGGGATAAGAATACATAGTTTTTCCATAATTGTACTTGGGCAAGGAAAAATGAAAACCGTATCTTGAATATTTATTATAGGGATGGAGTTATTTTAGAATATATGTTATGTATTAAAAATGAGGTAGTTGGTTTTTTTCAAGAGTCATCTTGCTTCCTTAAACCATCTTCCATTAGTTCTTAGTCTAGTAGTTTGAACCATATTCTTAAGTTGTTTCCTGATAAGTATAATATAAAGTAAATGGTTCATTTTTCTAAGGAGGAGATAAGGAAGGTGGTATTTTCTATGAGAAGAGTTAAGTCCCCTATGCCACATGGTTTCCCAAAAACTTTCTATTAGGATTTATGAGACATTATAGGTGATGAAGTAGTATGGTGAATAAATCCGATTTGAAAGAAAGGGTTGTTTCAAACGCTAATAACACCTTCATTTCTCTAATTATTAAAGGGGATATGTAGTCTAAAACCATTGAAATTAGAGATATACCCATTCTTGACTCTCTAATTTCCAACAAACAAGGGAGCTTTGTGTTAGAAAGACAAATTTAGGAAGGAATCATAATCACTCATGAATTTATTCACTTTCTTCTTTGTTCTTGACAAAATGGTATGATTGTGAAATTGGATATTAGAAAAGCTTATGATAGAGTGAATTGGAGATTCTTGATCAAATTTTTAGATAAAATGGTGTAAATTGGTTTTTAGTTGCATTTCCAGCCCTAGGTTCTTAGTGCTAGTAAATGGAGAACCTTAAAGTTTTTTCCAACCTCCAAAGGACTAAATAAAGGGATCATTTTTTACCTTTCCTTTTCATTTCAATGGTAGAATATCTAGGCTGAAATATCTTGGGGGTTATTATTGAAGGCAATTTTCATGACAGTAAAATGGGTAATGGGGTGGATAGATTTACTCATCAATAGTTTTGTAATGACATGATCCTCTTTTGTACGACTAAATTTTAGGAGGTAGTTAGGTTGAAGCACATTTAACTTAGGTAATACAAGTATTCAAGAAAGTTTATGAGTGAAAAAAAGTCATAAATATATTTTGTGAATGTGGATAAGATAACTCAATCCCTTATTTCTTATATTTTGAGCTTCAAGATTGACAATCTCCTGACCAAGTATTTGGGGGTTCCTTATTTTTTATGTAATGGAAATGTGGAACTATGGGATAACCTTCTATCATATTTTAGGGCATGGTTAGAGGGCTGGAAGGGTATATGGTTATCTTTGGTAGGTAGAATCACTTTTATAAAATCAATTCTTGATTTCCTCCCAATCTACATTATATAAGCTCATTCTAATCAAATCAAGGTGTTGAAATAGATCAATTGAATCATCAAAAACATTTGTGGCAAGGAGTGGACAAAATAAATAAAATTCCTATATTGAAATAGGATAGAGTGTGTCAACCTCAAGATTGGGTAGTAACAAGGATCAAGAACTTGGATATGTAAAACATATCCCTAGGAGTTAAGTTAGTTTTGTTGGTGAAGATTTTTATCCTATGGGTTTTGTCTATATGTGTCACTAGTTTACTTGGGGTAACTAGGTCATTAGGGACATTTACAAAAGTTAGTCCCACATTCATCAGAATGTGGGGTCTCTATGTCTCTCCTCATTATATATGTATCCTTTCCCTTTGTATTTATTATCTAGATAGTTAATGAGGAATGTTAACACATTGTTGCTTTTTACACTCTCTCTCACCTACTCCGTAGATTTCATGTGTGTACTCAATCTTGGTGAGAAGTCTTGGATAAATGTAATATGGTATCATAGCCTCACTCAACAGTTTTTTACCTTTCCTCAAATTATTGGTGAGATTGCTTATTGTTCTCTTTGATATCTAAGTGGTTTTTGAATGGATTGTGTTGAGGTGTATAAGTTATATTTTGCATATCTAATAATCTTAAAAGAGTAAGCTTATTTAAACCACCCTGTTATGGTGGATCACCATTCTTGTACGTGCTACTTAAATCCTTATTCAAGACATATGGAAGGATCCAAGTACCATTTTGAGTCTTTCAAGGTCCATTCAAACCCCTATTTCAGTATTTGCCATTACGGTTTTTATTCCTTCTTGTATCCTACTATAGATTTGAGGGAATTTCTATATTAGATTTAAAGTGATTTAAGGTTATTTGGTGATTTTTCAACTCATATGGATTTAATATTACTCACCTTCATCTAGTGACTACCTTTTTGGTTAAAATAGGTTGTTGATTGACTAAAAATCATAGAACTATAGGCATTATATGCTAAAGAACACATTTATCTTTTAGCAATTGTACAGTGAAGGTTGAACTTTTATGCATTAAGGAGGAAAATTGCTTTGTGTCAAAGATTTTTTCCAAACATGAGTATACATCATAGACTATTTTATGTCAAATATATTCACCAAATACTTACATTGATGCTATTTTTTCATGGGTTTACAACTGATGAGACTTTTTTGGTAATGCCACTCCAGCATGGTTAGACCTCCACATTAGCTTGGAGGATTTAGTCTAAAATAATGTAGACCTATGATTATGATGCTTCTAATCTGATGTGTTTAGATTTAATATTGGGTTCTTCCTCATGGTGGTGCCCATCTCCTCCTCCTTTTTCAATAGATAATCTAATTAAAACATAATATTACCCTAATCACATTTTATTAAATCTTCCATAAAAATAAATTAAAGCATGTCTTAATTTAATTAAAATAGCTTTGTTTTATCCACTAAGGATATTTTTTAATGTCTAACCCTAAGTGGAATTTCTTTTTCTTGTAAATTGATCATATAGGTGATTATATAGAGTGGTAAAACTTAGCATTATTTCGAGGAGGTACAACTCTCAATTCTAGTTTCAATGACTATATGTGAGGTTATGTTTTTATTTAATAGGCCTCATTTATGGGAAATTAATTGTGTAATAACTTTTGATTAGTTTCTCAAAATTTAGTGCCATATTTTAGAAAACTTCATTTTTTGATCTCCTATGCATTGGTTCTATTTTTTTTTATAAAACACGTGATATTTATAAAGTTCCACATTTTGGGGTTCTTTGTGCTATGGGCCTTATTGATTTATGAATTATATCTCATGCTCTGATTGCTCACTCATCAATGTATTTTTGTTCATGCCTAACATCCCTATTCTGAGTGTGCACTATTTGTATATATTCATGCATTGGTTTCTCACTTAGATTTATTTTTGACTGTGTCCAACGTCATATTCAAGAGCATGCAATATTTTAGTAGTATTGCAAAGTTTCTTATTCATTATTACTCTTCCTTGGTGTCTTCTCTTAGTCACGATGACCCTATTTTAGAGACTTAAGAGGAGGAAGTTTGAGTTTAAATTGGTGGTCCTTCTTAGGAAGACAAATTATGCTTCATGGCTTGTACACATAGAATGTTCACTCCTAGATAAGGAACTTATTCCATTCTTATATGAAAAAATTAATGCTCCTATTGACCTACATCAAAAAGATGACTGGGAAAACTCTTGTGATATGGCCTATGGTCACTTATTGTGTCACATTTCATGGAATCTACACCACCATGTGGAGCACATAGAGTTTCCCTCCATTGTTTGTAACAATCTTTAGAGTCTTTTCGAGGATCCTACGATGACCTACATCACACCTCATCCTCTTATTTATATTATATCTTATAAGACTATTATATTATCTCTTATTACTTCTATTTCTTATGATGACACATCCATGGTAGATAGTTCTCTTGCTTGTATCTAACACCCAATATACGATGAGATTTTACCAAACCTTAGTTGTCTCATTGTAGATTCTAAATCCATTCCTATGTAGAATATTTCTCTTATAGAGACATCATACACTTACATTTTAGAGTTTCTTATTAATTATAATGAGAGTACACATATTGAGAGCATTGATGACTCATGTGTTCTGATGGATGTTCATCTTATAGATCTGAGTGTTTCATTTGTAGACTAGTCTTTAGTGTTAATTATTGATAAACCTTGATCTCTTCTTTCCATGGACATTATTTTAGTGAATTTTCCATGCCAATATTCTTATATGGATGTGATAATGGTAATTATAAACCTTCTTATTCTCTCCCTTTCATTATACACTTCCTTATTTCCATCTTCTACAATTAGGCTTATGATTCTTGATCAAACATTGGCACATTTGAGCATTAACAAGGAGATTTTAAATATTTTTCCATAGATCTAAATCATGATTCCTACTTACATTCTACTTGTGTGGGAATTTAGTAGTTTTTATAGATTTGGGTTTCTTTCTTCCAAAAGGAAGAGATAACATTTGTCGTAGTATGACCAACTAGAACATTTTCCATGCGACATTTTGTGTTTACCTTATCTCTCTTTTATTTGGATGCACACATTTTTCATATTTTTTAAGATATTAGGGATCATATCTATGTACTTGGTTACCTCATCAAATCTTGTTGTTGAGACTCAATTCTCAAGTCCACCTAAAATGTTCTTAAGGGGGTGTCCATGTGGTCTTTTGTCTTACAGGTTTTGTAGACATATGTCATTAGTTTGCTTAGGTTACCTAGGTCATTTTGGTCATTTGGAAAAGTTAGTCCACATGTTGGTGTAGGACCTATTCCCATTGGATTTTGTCTATATGGTTACATTAGTTTGCTTAGGGATCTCTAAGTCATGTTGGTTACTTGCAAATATTTATACCAAATTCACTAGAATGTGTGTTATCTTTCCATCTTCAACCTATATATACACCTCTCTCTCTCTATTGCATTATTCATCAATATTCTTAGTTATTAGTTGTGATAGATTTGAGAGATTTATTATATAATTAGTTCATTTCCATTATTGAATACATTGTGTTCAATTTCTACTCTCTTCTATAGTTTTTGGCTCAACAATTGTTTGTGTTCGCTCTACAGTCACTGGTCTTGGATGTATGATTTTGGACAAATATTTTAAGGTATAAAAACTCTAGGTAACCTATATTAAACATTGTTATTATCTATTGTTCACTAATGAAATATTGGGTATGTAATCTATTTTGTATTCTTCATCAATTATTGAGAAAAAATTAAAGAACTAAGGATTGAAATTCATTTTTTAATATTTTATCTTTGGCCAAAAAAGTTATATTTATTTGGTAGAATTGATTAACCATTTTTTGACTCTTGATCTAATATCTTGTTGCTATTCAAAATTCAATTTTGATTTAATGAATTTATTATAGAAATATTTTTCTATATAAGGTTTTATTTCAAGACATTTAGTGCTCATCAACCATATCTGGTGTTCTTAAAATAGATGTATTGCCTTATGGTTGCCTTAGCAACTAACCTCAATGAAAAGGAATAAATTTTTAGCCTAGCCATATGCCTACTTGCAGGCATTTCTTCTAGAATGTAACTATTATGATTTATGGCTTGCAAATTTTTCTCTAGGTGTTTGGTCTCTCTCTTAAAGGAAAGGTAGTCCACTCCATTAGTGATCTCCCTTAGATAGTAGTTGTTTGACTCATATATAAATTAAGATCTAGGTTTTATTATTATTCATTTAACCAATTTAAACATCAACAAGAGAGAATAAGAGTATACTATCCGAGCATACTATCATTGGTTTCACAATAAATAATTCTTATATTATGAAGGATATTTGATTTCTTTCACTTTAAATCTATCTATAATGTTTCTAATATAGCAAGCTAGCCATTTTCAACATGGGAAAATAAGTTTTTTGCCTATTATATTTCTTTCCATGACCTAAACAATCAATTCGAGATCCTCATTACCTACATTTAATTTAACTAGTAGGAGAAATGCATTGGAGAGAGTAGAACTACTGCAAGGTATTAGATGTAGCAAATATGGTGTGTGAAAAATATACCCTTTGGAATAACTGATTTTATAGGCTTGGCATCATCATTTTCTTCTTTCCTATTAATGGGATCTACAGACCTACATTGGAAGATCTAACATTAGCATCTTGTTTTTTGCCTTGATACCCATTGAAACCTACTACACTGTCATCAATTTAGTTATGTTTGTGATTTATGTTGTTTCCACTTGGTCTATGTTGGAAGGATAAGTAGTGGCTAGCCATGGTGGTGGATAAGCATGGAGGTTATTTAGCATTGGGCCATGATATGATCTTGACACTTCTACATTTGTGGTTTCATCCTCCTCAAAATGTCACTTCAAACCTAGTTTGATCCACTACCACCCCTTAATCTGGTTTATAGCCATACTACATGTTTTTTCCTTGGCATGATCACATCTCCAATACTAAGCTTCATCTCTCTAATGGTGTATTTGACCAACCTTATACATGATCATGGTGGCAGCTCTTCCATTGGTAAGATTCTCTCTATTGGTGGTATCATACTAGCATTAATTCCACCTTGTAAAGTCAAAAGTAAACCTAAATAAAAAATTAAAAATAAAACCATGTTTTACTTTTATTTTAAATATATTTATATATTTTTTAATTAAAACACCTTTTAAGTGGCCTTCTAAGAAAAGTTCATGTAAGGGTGATCAGGCAAACATTTTTTTTAGTTGTCTTAAGGAGGTCCATGATTCAGTGTTGGTTCCAACGAGTGGTTAAAAGGCTAGGTAACCCCTTAGGATCAGGTGTATTTTAATTATTTAGTTCATTTTTTATTAAAAATGGGCTATTGATTATAATTTGTTTTGTTAATATCTTGTAAATGGTAGCACAAAATTGAGTGTCATCTTTTGAAAAAGTGTGTTTTCTCAAATTTCCACATAATGCATTGAGTTATAAAGTGCTAAAAAGTTAGGGGGGCTACCTAACTAATCTACATATTTATTTCTCCTCATATAGATGCATTATTGATAGAGTTTGATGTCTTCCTACTTGGACTATTTACATTTCATGTGTACTAATTTGGTCAATTATACTAATTATTCATTTTTGTGGATGCAATATCATCTGAGTCTAAAATCCATTTGTTAAGATGTGAATTGTCACTTTTCTATTATTTATTTGTACGTATTTGGACAAATTTTCAGTTAAGTCTGATGCCCTCATATTGAGCATGGTTGTAATTTTAAACGTAAGGGGTCACTGTTGATTATCTTGGGGAGATTCTATGGGACCTACATTCCTTCATATGCACAATTAGTTTTCATAATTATTACTTATTTCCATTTACTAAATACTTGCATAGATCTCTCTTGTATTCTTAAATTCACTATCAATAGAGCTTGACATCCATTTGAGCATGTATTATCAATTTGCACTAATTTCTCTCATTTTACTAGACTCATTTTTAGTGTAATTTGAATTCAATCTCTATAGTGTGCATTATTACTCTAGATGGGTTGAGTTGTTTTGTCTCTAGTGATCCTTCTTTAGAAGGATAATTATGTATCATTGAGTACTCATATGGAACAATTTCTCACATGTAAGAATCATATTCCATTTGTATATGGATATATTCTTTCACCAACGGATCCTATTTGATTCAATAAGTGGGCTAATACTTATGACAAGGTTCTTGCCACTATGTTACTTCATGTTTTCATGAATCTTCATTTCCATGTGGAACATACAAAGTGTCTATGCACTATTTAGAGCATCCTATAGTCTCTATTTTGAGATCCTACTAAGATTTATATTACACCTCCTCCTCAACTACTTGTCATCTCTTAAGAGATAGTTTTACTCTCAACTCTTTCTTTTTTTTCTTGTGATGACATATCCATGGTGTGCAGTTCTCTTCCTTCTATTGAGCCCCCACTACAAGATGAGATTATTATAGACCTTAGTTGTCCTATTACAAATTCAAATTCCATTCTTGTGTTGATTATTTCTCTTTCAGAGCCTTCATAGACTTGCATTTTAGAAGAGTATACACATTGAGAGTATCGATGACTCATCTATTCTTGTGGACCTTCTTTCTTCAGTTGGTGAGTCATTCTACACTCTTCCCATGGACATTATTTTAGTGAATGTTTTATGTCTATCTTCTTCTCTAGTTGTTCTCTCTCTTTCATTGCATGATTCTTCATTGCCATCTTCTATTTTTAGGCTTGTGATACTTGATTAGACTTTCGCACATTCGAACATTAGTAGGTAGTTTTATTAAAATTTATTCAAAGATATACATCATGAATCCTATCTACATTCCACTTGAGTGTGAATTCAGTAGTTTAATAACTCATGTTTTCTTTCTTTCAAAATGAAGAGATCACATTTGTTTTAGAAGAACCTACTAAAACATTCACCGTGTGACATTTTGCACATAGATTTTCTCCCTTTTTTATGGATGTACAATTAATTCATGTTTTATAGGATATTGAGGATCATCACTATGTATTTGGAGTGTTGATTATTTTAGCCTCTTCTTCTAGGGGTATTTTAGTCTCCTCTTCTTATTTTTTTCTTTATGGGTAGAGTTTTTTCTCATTAGGTTTTCTCCTTCTCTCTACCTTATGATAGATGATATTGTAAATGGGTACCTCATCAGGCCTCATTACTAGGACCCATTTTTTTTTATCATTCACTACCTAAGTTGTGCTTATGGTGGGTGATGGTGTAGGCCTTTTTACCATTGAGTTTTTGTTACATGATTACATTATCTTGCTTAGGGATCTTGAGGTCATGTTGGTTACTTAGATATATTAGTACCATATTCATTGTGATGTGTGTTATCTTTCTCTCTCCAACCTATATATACATGTATCTCCCTTTGTATTATTTGTTGAGCTTCTTAGTTGTGATTTGTGATAGTTTTCAGAGCTGTGAACTTTATCTCTTTGTAGAAGTAGTTCATATCCATTATTGAATAAATTGTGTTTAGTTTATGCTCTCTTTTAGATTTATTGATTTAACAAATGTGTGTGTTCACTATGCAGTCACCAGTCTTAGATGTTTGATTTATGATAACTCTTTTACCACATTCATCAGAATGTGGGGTCTTTGTGTGTGTGTGTGTGTGTGTGTGTGTGTGTGTGTGTGTGTGTGTGTGTGTGTGTGTGTGTGTGTGTGTGTGTGTGTGTGTGTGTGTGTAACCTCTTACTTTGTATTTATTATATAGAATGTTAATGAGAAATTTTGATGCATTATTTCTTTTTTAACTTTTTATCTTAGCTACTCGCTAGATTTTATGTGTGCATTTGATATTGCTGAGAGATTTTGGAAAAATGTAATAGGTTTGGAATATGATATCTCAACCACAAGATTTGTGGAATACATTTTTGTAGCACAAGTACTTAGGTGAGTTTGATCCTACAAATATTATTTATGTGAGTAACCTTCCTAAGGGTTCACATCTCTAGAATTCAATTATCAAGTGTTGTCCTATCATTACAAACCATGTCTCCTGGATAATAAATAATAGATGTAAAGATGATTTTTGAGTAGACTGATGGAATGGAAAAAACCCTATTTAAAAAATTCTAGGATTGGATGAGCTAAAAGTTATTTTATATAACATTTGGGGAAGTAATATGGGGGACTACTTGGAGCTTCATCCCTAGAATGGACTTTCCATGAATGGAAACCCAAAATGAGATTTTTACTTTTGATATAATATGAAAGGTTGGGTTTGAAGGTCCATCTCAATTTTGCCTATGCTTCTCCATTAAAGACAATTCCAATAATATTTTATTTGAGTGTCCCTATATGAAAAAGTGTTGTAATTGGTTATGTGTGGGATTGGGAATTTTTTGACCAACCCAAGCTCTCTATTGGAGGTTTTTCATCCTAGCCTAGTATATTTTCGAATAGTACCATAGTGAATATTTGGGTGGCATGCCTGGCTATTTTAATTTAGAATTAATGGAAATAAAAGAAATAAACAATTTTTTTAAACAAAGTCTGCCATATACGCAAAATTATTTCTATGTCGTAGGTTGTTATATTTTAAGTTGGGTGGTGCAACCATCAATTTGTGCGCTAACTTCTTCTAGAGGTGTTCCATACATTTTAACATACTTATACAGACCTATTTAGATCAATCATTCCTTTAGCCTTGTTTTCTCTATTTATTGGCCATAACTCCTTGTAGGTTAGCTCAACCATGAATGTAAAAACATTTATGGATACCCAATAATCCCTTATTTAACATACTATAAAATCTCATGAGGTTACTTTGTATGGAATTGTACTTTCTTCTTTAAGCCCTGCTCTAATTAGCCCTCCTTTTATGCAAATCTTCTTGTCCACAGTAAAGTACAGAGTTTCTAATCAAACCAAGCATCATTTAAGATACCGATTACATTATTACAAGAGAATCAAACATTTGTTAATGCACTTCTTTGAAGAAATTCACTTTTCCTATATTGGTCTATTCTCTTCTCTTTACATGCACCTAGGATTCACTTGGCCATTGACTTTTTCTATATTTATCCATACTGAAACACATGGAAACAAATTTAAATAGTTTGTGAACATCATCAAGGGTAATATTGCAAGCTTTCAAGAATTTTGAAGAATTTAAACTCATTTTAAAGGACAAACCCTAATTCAGGGTTTTCTAGAGATTTACACAGGCTGAGAGTATATTAATTATGACTGGGAGTGCTTTACCCTATTTTAAGGGTTCCAATAAATTGACTAGGGTCTATCTTAATACCCTACACCTTCTCCAATCATCATCCAGGTCATATCAACCTCCTATGTTTTCCAATGCTTAACATCTCAGTTGTCTGTGACTGTATATGCATGACAGTCAACAGGGTTAATGATTTTCTTCTCAAATCCTATTGTCAATAGACTTTCAAGATGATGTACAAACATGTTAAGACCTTAAATTAATTCCTTATTCATATTCTCTATCAAATATTAACTTATCAATCCATTTACTATGAAAAACATGTAAATTTCTTATGTTTTCCTGTATACTGTCATCTACAGGCCCGAGAGCCAACTGTTGGAGTTTTAAGATATCAAAGGGGTTTCTAGAGTATGTTTCCTCTTCTATTAAGCTTATAATTGCCTTATATACTTATCTCCATGCCATTATAAACTTCATCTAAACAATTACACGTTGATTTACCCTGGATAATGATTTATAGGTCTCTATGCCTGAATATCTTGTTTACGCCCTGTTTAGGCTTCTTTTAACATTCAAAGATCTTTAAGATCTCTTGGTCACATAATAATAGTTTTGACTTGTTCCCAAAATGCACAATAACCAGTCTTTCTCAATATTCTATAGAGAACCATCATATACATACACATACACATACACAAACCTGTATAAAAGAAACCATAACATAATCATGGAAATCAAACTTCTATTTTTTTTCCTCTTCAAATAGAAATTACTTACAATAATGTTCATTGATTAAAGGCTTCACATCCACATACACATCTTATTATTGGACTCCACCTGAAACTTCTCTTCCTCCTTCATTTTACCTCCTTTGAGATCTTCTCCTCTTCTTACATCTCTTCTTTTGAATGAGAGGTCCTTTCCTCTCTGTCCTTCCTCTTCTCTACATCCTTCTCATCCTTCCTTCTTATTGAATTCTCTCTTTTGATCTTTTGAAGAGCCTCCTCTCTAACTTCTACACCCAACTTGGGCTCATGGTAAAAGCAAAAATAGTTTTTAATCTTCCACAATATACTAAGGTTGAAATATTTTCAACCACTCCTCTATTTCTGCAACAGCCCCAACAATCACTTTTTACCTTTTCGCTTTTCACTTTTGACAATTAAATTTACTCTGAAGGTAAAATTTTGAAATCTAAACACATTTGGAGGGAAAACAAGAATTTGAATTTTCATGCTAGAATATCATTTGAATTTGCATGTTTGATGATCTCAACTAGTCCTCCATGAAGCTATTGTAGATGCTCCTGCATCATACTCTTCCTCTAGAAAATATTTGAACCTTAGTTCAAATGAAATGCTTCCTTCATGCATTAGTCTTCATTCTATCCCTGGATCCCAAGGCCTTGTTGCCAATACCAATGCTTGTCTTTGCTTGGAATAGTCTTTGTCCTTCATTTTGCTTTTCTTCCTCTTTTGGTATGTTCTTCTCCTCATCTCTTTCTCAGCTGCCATCTCCCACTTCCATGCTTCTTCATCTTCATACATATCTTCTAGATCTTTTTGTTGTCCTTCTTGTTTCATGAGCTTCTTCAATGACTCATGTATTTCATTCACTTTAGCTACCTTCATACCTGCATACAAAACATTCAAAGCCACCTTAGAATCAAAATATTTAGGCCATGAAACCTCTTGGCTGTGTCCATGTTCTTGTTCCTTGATCAAAACTGTCCTTGCCTCTTTGCTTTGCTCTTGTCTTGTTTCACTCTTCCCAATGCTATCTTCACCATGGCTTGTACATGTATGTAGCTCTCTTGAAGAACTAAACAGCTCTTCCAACATTCTCATTTCCTTCTTTAGTGAGATCTCATATATCTCACCATTCTCTTCATCAAACTTGGGTCCTTCTTTCTTAAGGATTACTTGTCCTTTACCTCTTATCTCATCTTTTTTAGCTCTTGCCTCAATTCATTTTCCATCTAATCAATGGTGCCACCATGTTGATATGTGCCTCTACACAACTCTCTTGGAGGATTCAACAACTCTTTTATCCTCTTCATCTCTTCACTCAACACAAGCTCATCCAAATCTTCATGTCCTATATCAAACTTAGGACCAAATTGTCTTTCATCCTCTATAAATACATTCATCCACTCTATGGTTTCTTCATAACAAGTCAACTTCTTCATCAACGTCAATATACTTATCAAATACAATTGCAGTATCCTTACCTTCTGTCTCCTTACTCTCTTTAATCTTTGCTTGAAGCCATCTTGATTGATTTGATGCATACTTTCTCCTTTCCTCATCATCCATCCATTTGGAATTCTCTCCTTGCTTCATATTAGTCCACACAGCCACTTTCCATTTTTCATTTCTTATGAAACGATCGTTGAAGGATTCAAAAACATCATCATAAACAATTTGTTTACCTTTTACCTCTTTGGTATACATCTCAAGTGTCTTGTCTTCATGGAATTCTTCTTCCATACTCACCATCTCTCCTTCATTATCTTGGCTGCTGGAATCACCTTCAATCCTCTTCCATTGACTTCTTGGTGTTGTTGCTTCAACATTCACATCTTTTCTCTTTGCCTTCTTAGGCACCCACATTTGATTCTTTCTATTATCAATTGACTTCACAAGCCATTTAGGCATCCTATAATCATGTTCTTGTGACACTACTGAAAAACCAACTTTGTTTGTCCTTTTATTTTCCTACACATCTACATTCATATTAGGAATATGAGAAAAATCAATCTTATAAGGTAAACTTGCCTGCTTGCTTACTTGTTGCTTGCTTGTGTGCTTCACCATCCACTTAGGCATTATGTAGCCATGATTGATTGCTTTGTGTGAGGACTTCATCTTCCTCTTGTCTCTTCTAACATGTGTATTAACATCTTCATGCTCACAATAATAATCAAAATCAGGTCTTAACACTTCGTTTACCTCTTTGATAGCTTGATCCATTTAGCAATCTTTCTCTTCCTTTGTGCTTGGCTGTCCTCTTTCTTCTTCCTGGCATTCAATGGCATCATGGTAGTCATCTTCATCTTCCATCTCTCCTCTTGATTATATAGGTTTCTCAACACCTTCCTCATGAATTAACCTATGCATCTCTTCTTCTTTATCAACATCAGCAAACTTTTTATTTTCCCCTACAAATTCACTTGTGTACTTGGTGTATTCTCTTGCACCAATCTCTTCACTCTTCAAGGCCCTTCTCTTGACCTTCATAAGGCTACTCATACCTAAAATTACCCATGCAAAGACAACATTAGATATAAAAACAAGAGACCACAAGGTCCCTATGAGTGCTCTCTTCACCAACACTCTCATCTTTTTAAGTGCTCTTCCTGGCACTTCATCTTTTCTTTCTTCTCTTCTCTTGTTCTCCACAATGAGAACCTTCTTCTCCACCTCTTCCTCTTGTTGCTCACTTGGCAACCTTATTATCTTCTTCAAGCCTCTATGAGCTTCTCTCTTCTTGGAAATATCCTTTTGCCTTCTTCTCCTCTTCATTAGGAGATCTATTGGCCACTTCAACCTCTTCGTCATTGGCCATACCCATGCTTGCCTATTCAGCTGCATCCAAGACCCATATTCATCTTTAATCTTAACTAAATCTCTCTTTAAACTAGCAATCTCTTTATCAATTACAAAAATATTCATACCTTTATTATTTTGGATGCTTGCTTTCTTCTTGGTGCCCTCATGTACTTTGTTGCTCTGTAGTGCCTTCAATAATACTTCCATTTCTAAAATCTTCAACCAAGTGTTTTCCACCTTGGTCTTTTGATCCCTTCAGGTCCACTTGTGTCACCCAAGCCTTTCTCCTTAATTGGTGTTTTGACAATTTCCTTGATCTCACCTAGGCCTTTTGCATCCTAGTCTTTTGATCCTTTTCTCAATCCTATAGCAACTCTTTATACAACACTTCATCAAACATAAATCACATATCCAAGCTTACCTTACTTTGTATCTTCCTCTTGAGCATTCACTTGCTCTTCTTCTAGAGCTTCTCTTGGCTCTTCACTAAGCCTTCCTTGGATTCTTCTCATCTTAAGCCTCAATGGCTTGACTATCTCCCTCTTCACCTATTTGCTTCTTAAACACAATGAATTCAAATCAAATATCAAAGTTACTCATACCTTTTCTTCAATAGGGTCTTCTAGTGCTTTGTCCTGTTGATCTTTTTGCCAAATCATGTAACAACTTAATCTAAATCCCAAGAGTTTCAAGATATAATACCAAAATTGGTGCAACCATCAATTTGTGAGCTAACTTCTTCTAGAGGTGTTCCATACATTTTAACATACTTATACAGACCTATTTAGATCAATCAGTCCTTTAGCCCTATTTTCTCTATTTATTGGAAATAACTCCTTGTAGGTTAGCTCAACCATGAATGTAAAAACACTTTTGGATACCCATTAAGCACTTCTTTAACATAATATAAAATCTCATGATGTTACTTTGTATAGAATTGTACTTTCTTCTTTAAGCCCTGCTCTAATTAGCCCTCCTTTTATGCAAATCTCCTTGTCTAGAGTAAAGTAAAGACTTTCTAATCAAACCAAGCATCATTTAAGATAATTATTACATTATTACAAGAGAATCAAAATTTTTTTAATGTACTTCTTTGAAGAAATTCACTTTTCCTATATTGGTCTATTCTCTTCTCTTTACATGCACCTAGGATTCACTTGGCCATTGAATTTTTCCATATTTATCCATATTGAAACACTTGGAAACCACTTTCAATAGTTTTTGAACATCATCAAGGGTCATATTTCAAGATTTCAAGAATTTTCATGAACTTAAACTCATTTTAAAGGACAGAACCTAATTCAGGGTTTTCTAGAGACTTACATAGGCCGAGAGTATATTAATTGTGACTGGGAGTGCTTTACCCTATTTCAAGGGTTCCAATCAATTGGATAGGGTCTGTATTAATACCATACACCTTCTCCAATCATCATACAAATCATATCAACCTCTTATGTTTTCCAATGCTTAACATCTCAGTTGTCTTTAACTGTATATGCATGATAGTCAACAGGGTTCATGATTTTCTTCTCAAATCCTATGGTCAATAGACTTTCAAGATGATGTACAAAGATGTTAAGATCTTAAATGACTTCCCCATTCATATTATCTATCAAATATGAACTTATCAATCTATTTACTATGAAAAACATGCAAATTTCTTATCTTTGCCTATATACTATCATGTACAGGCCCGAGAGCCAACTGTTGGAGTTTTAAGATATCAAATGGGTTTCTAGAGTCTATTTCTTCGTCTATTAATCTTATAATTGCCTTATATACTTATCTCTATGCCATTATAAACTTTATGAAAAAAATTACATGTTGATTTACCCTAGACAATGATTTATAGGTCTGTATGCCTGAATATCCTGTTTACGCCCTGTTTAGGCTTCTTTTAACATTCAAATCTCTTTAAGATATCTTGGTCACATAATATTAGTTTTGAATTGTTCCAAACATGAAAAATAACCATTCTTTCTCAATATTCTATAGAGAACCATCATACACATACACATACACAGACTTGTATAAAAGAAACCATAACATAATCATGGAAATCAAACTTCTATTTTTTTCCTCTTCAAATAGAAATTAGTTACAATAATGTTCATTTATTAAAGGATTCACATCCACATCCACATCTTATTATTAGACTCCACCTGCAACTTCTCTTCCTCCTTCATTTTACCTCATTTGAGATCCTCTCGTCTTCTTACATCTCTTCTTTTGAATGAGAGGTCCTTTCCTCTCTGTCCTTCCTCTTCTCTACATCCCTCTTATCCTTCCTTCTTACTGAATTCTCTCTTTTGCTCTTTTGAATAGCCTCCTCTCTAACTTCTATGCCCAACTTGGGCTCAAGGTAAAACCAAAAATAGTTTTTAATCTTCAACAATATACTAAGGTTGAAATATTTTCAACCACTCCTCTATTTCCTCAACAACCCCAACAATCACTTTTTACCTTTTCACTTTTCACTTTTGACAATTACATTTACTCTGAAGGTAAAATTTTGAAATCTAAACACAATTTGGAGGGAAAAAAAGAATTTGAATTTTCATGCTAGAATATCATTTGAATTTGCATGTTTGATGATCTCAACTAGTCCTCCATGAAGCTATTGTAGATGCTCCTGCATCATTGGATCCACCCATAACAAAAGGCAGAAAGGTTTTCTTTTAGGTTGGGATAGTTAGATCATTGAGAATTATCTTCCTCTAAAATTTACTCCCATTAATGGGACTAGGGTGTCTAGTATGAAAGGTCTTAGTCTAAAATATGTATTCTAGATTTCTCCTCCCTTGAGAGATTTTATAGTCAATTTTAATGGGGAAGCTCAAGACAACCCCAAAACTTTAAGAATAATACATATTTTTTGAGATTTCATGGGTTCTCTAATTTAGGTATCCTCATTCAAATTAAATGATGGTACAAAAAATGAGGTGGGAGATCAAGCATTAACACTAGGGATCAATTTGGTCATCCAATGTGGTATTTCAAAGGTGATTATTGAAGGCAATTCTATGATTTTGATCAAGGATTTAAGAAATATGCATTCCTATTATTGGCACATTAAGAACATTTTAGGCTAGTCTTGGGAATTTTTGAGTTCCTTTTCTCATTGGGAGGTGATTCATTGTTTTTGTAAAGTAAATAGGGAAGTGGTTTTATGGAAAATCAAGGCACTGATCAAATAGATAAATTTGTTTATTGTAATTATTGGCCATTTTGTCCTGTATACCAAGCTTATACCTAGTTTGAATAGTTTTATCACTCCTGATGGGACCTCATCCAAAAGAAGAGGAAGATTATTGGTCTATCTTTCCTCTATCAGCTTTTGGAAGTAAGCACATTAGAACCAATGGTGACTCCAAATCAAGCTTTCAATTATGAGTAGACCAGGATGTCTCAATGAAGTTTCTAATCAATATTTTGCAACTAAATTGATATATGAAGTCAATATGAACAACTATGGTGTTTAATCCTATTATCCACCCCCTTATCAACATCCCCAATATGATCTTCATTATCCATTAGAGTATTATCAGCCCAACCATGAGCCCTAGCAAATCTATAAGGAGATTTAATAAGCTTCTCACAATCCTTACCATCAAGGATATTTTCCTAATCCTTCCTATGGATAGAAAGCCCATCATAATATTGCTCCTCATTAACCTTATCATGATCCATCTATCCTAGCACATAAGTAAACTTTGATTAACCTTGACAAGCATGCACTAGAGTTGAAATCACAGAGATGTTATGGCCAAGATGTCCCTACTCAACTTATTCATCATGTGTGAGAGTCATTCCAATAAATAAAATAAGAATAGACACCTATTGAGAGATAAAATTAGAACAATCTCATAGATGACATGATGAATGTAGGAGGTTACTATCAGAACACTAAGGATAAGATAAAAGGCCTTGAGGAATAGTAGGTCCAACCTCACCAACCTTTTATGCCTACATACACACCACCTTATCCTTATTATATGCCATCCATTCTTCTTCAAGAGACCATCCCAAGTTATCCTTTGAATATTCCAAGTTATTCATATGTTCCTCAAACCTTTCTTTCTTGTAAATCTATCCAAGGGAGCTATCAAAGAAATAAATAGCTTGTTGTGAAACAACTTGATGTTTGGGTCCAAGAATCCATCCTTCCTAAAGAAACCCTTATGAATTCCTTCAAGGTTCCAAGATAGATTCAAGTGGTGAAGTCATGGAGTGGAAAAAGTAAGGCAGATTTAGAATTGAGAGCCCAAGGTAAAGAAAGATATGAACATCTACCATTCCCATCTTGAAGCCAATTCATGTAGTCAAGTAATTTAACCCCCATCCCTCCTTCTAGGCCATTTCCATCTTGGAAATCCATTTAAATTATTCAGCAAAAGAAGGAGGAGTGGTGATTACTTAAGTAAAACAAGAGACCTTGTAGCCTTCACTCCTTTCCCCTAAAAATCCCAGATCCTTTTATTCATCGAGATCCTTTCAAGAGGCAAATAACTAGGAAGAGGAGGTGACTGTGATCCAAAAAGAAAAACTTCAGGATCAAAAATAGGGACCTATGGTAGATTCTTTGGACCTTTCCTATGTTGTTGATTATTTTCAAGGATCTATTGTGTTACTCTTTAAGAGAGAGCCTGTCCTCTATGATTCAAACTAAGAAGATGTAGCTAAAGAAGTAGAAAATGAAGGTGATTCGAGTGACTAGGAAGAAGAAATAATGATTGGGACACCTCTTGTTAAGGACAAACATGGTTTGATTTTCCATAATGATCCATAGATGGAACAAGTTCAAGAGAAAGTAGAGTTAGAGGATGAGATACAAGTACATAAGGAAGAATTTGATGATTTACGAGAGAAGGATGTCCTAGTTAGATAAATTGATAATTTTCTCCATGAACTCCTTAATAAAAAAGAAGCTACCATTTATCATGAAAAATGAGAGCTTGTAGGTGAATGGCAAGTTGAAATTGAGAGCATGTTCAATCATCATCTTGAAATTAAAAATTAAGAAGTAGTGACTGACCAATTTTAGATGTCAAAAGAAGGCTTGCAGCCTCATGTTGGAAATCAAAAAATTTATATGCTTGCTTCTGAACTTTAGTTTGAAAAGGTTCCTATTGAACTACAACTTCATGAGGACAAATCTTATGATTTATTTGATATCTTGCTTTTAGGTTTTTCTTTACTTGAATGAGGTCCATTACAGGACAAGAAGAGTGATGTCATCAAGCAAGAGGTAATTGTTATCTTAGGGGATGACATGTTTCAACTTTTCAAACATGGTTATCCTATTTTATCTCTAAATTTAGACATCTCTCTACTATTGGAAGCTGATAAGGAGCTAAAATGGCCTCATAAAGTCACAAGTCAGGTTTATCTCCCTTTGAGATCAACCTCGCATATATGTCAAAGGAGGTGCATCAAGATAGTTTATGTGTTCATGATTAAAAGTCAAAGAATGAGGAATAATTGAAGTTATTCTTGCAAAGTCAACAAATTTGGAAGGAGTATGATTGGGTCTTAGACTCATGTCTACAATTTATGCACCTAAAATTGGCAGTAGAAGAACTATTTCTTCCATAAGACGAAATGAGGATCAAATTACTCATAGCTATAGAAGAGAGCTATCAATAAAAAATAAGTATACTTAAAAGATCCAAGGTGTACAAAATAGTTTCCCATTTGACCCGAGTGGACAATAATTATATATTGCATCAATGTACATGTTAGAGTAATTTTTATGTATTCTTATAAATGTTGTTTCTAGCAGATTTGTTTTTTTGTCTCTATTTTAGCTTAGTTTCCTTTCAAAAGGTGCCTTGGGAACTCTATTCTATTTTTTTATTTTTTGGTCCTTGTATTTATTTCAAGAGAGGTAAGAATAGGATTGGCAATCAATATGTTAGACCTAGATAAGAGACTCCATACCCAATAGACTAGACTAGTCACATGGTTTGGGTTCTTTTACATATGTAGGCATATAATGCATATGAGTCACTAGAATTGTTGGCCATTTTAGCCCACATACCAAGCTTATGCCTAGTTTGAAAAAATGAGTAGGGTCCCAATTGATGAATAAATTAGGTGGCTATGAACAGGTTCAACATTGCAAGTGACGGGATCCAGGTAGGTGTTTCTTAGTACTGAGTAGTTGCAAGAACATATCTAGAAAAGGCCTAAGTTTTCACTTTTTCAACTTTTGACTAAGTATATCACCCAAAATTCCTTCATAGGAAATACTCCACACAAATCCCATAACAAATATACAAGGCTTATTTCTTTTGGGATGTTTTGTTCCACTTTATTTGACTAAGTATTGGAATTATTAAAGAAGAATTATTTCAAAATTTTTGTTTTGACCTTTTGTTGAAGTATCAAGAATTATTTTGGAAATTTTATCTAAAACAATTTCCCTAAAGGGTCATTTCTTTCAGATAGTCATTTTCACTTTTTTTGGAGGGTACTTTTCTTTTCGAAAAGGCACTTTTCAAATGTTTGAAGGACACCTTTTCAAAGTTTTTGAAGGACCATTTTAAGGACACAATTCCTTCAATAAAATTGTCTAGCATAATTTTATCGAAGGAAGAATTCCTTCAGACTTTTGTCCAAAATATAAATCCTAAGGGGCACATTTTTAGGGAAAGTATCCTAAACAATTTCCCTAAAGTGTGCTTTTCTTAGGGAAATGGCGTAGTGAAAAAATTCTAAAGGATATGTCTCTCAGGGAAATAGTCCACTTCAAGGTTTATGAAGGGTAATTTTCTTTTGGAAAAGGTAGTTTTGAAAAGTCTAAATGGTCATTTTCTTAGAAAAATATCCTACACATATTTTTTGGAAGGATCTTTTTCAGTGAGGTGGACCAAGTCAATGTTCTGAATGGTACTTTTAGAGGGTAAAGGGTCAAAACATGGATTCTTTCAGACATTTTTTTGAGATGGAGATCTTGAGATAATTTCTTAAAGGCAAAGAAAAAGAAAGCAATTTCCTTCATATAAAGTGTTCCATGCAAAGCCCATAAAAATTGTCTAATAAAAAGTTTGAAATAAATGGCTCTTAGAATTAGTGATCCAAATAGTATCGTAAACATCAAATTCAAGCTTGAGAGAATAGTCATTGGCATTCAAGGAATTTACAAAGGGATCCTAATTGAACATCAGCTTGACAAGTGTCTAGATCTTGGGAGTCCGAATCAAATCCAATGATAAATGATAACTATTAGGTTGATGGGCCTAGATCAGATCAATGGCATGTTTTCAATTATAAATTTTGGATCAATGGCATGTAAATTGGTTAAAGAGTTGATGATTCTCAAGATCAAAGGTATGATGGACATGTGGCACAATTTCATCAGTTTGGAGAAAGGATTGATGAATCACATTCATTCACCCTAGCTAGATTTGATGGTGAGATTCAATTATCTGACCCAATTCTTAGTGACCAATCAAATTAAGGTGAGCCCAAATGACATAGATGGAGATCAAAAGGTCAATTTTCAACCAAGGCAAGCAAACATGACAGAGTCAAGATCATGTACATTTTAGTTTGAGCTAAGCGTGTATTTTTTGTGATCAAAGAGTGTCACTAAGACTTTAAGGAGATATAATAGGTCCTTTTGTGAGTTGACATAGATTAGGGTGGGTTACTAGTTATTTATATGATATAGATATGTCCAGGTGGATGTACCAACCATAGAAAAACTAATAATTAAAATTGGTTCTCAATTTATAGTAGGCCTAGGTTCATATTTTCAATGAAGAGGTAGATATATGTAATTACTGGAGGAGTGTCCTAAGACATACTCTTGAAAAATAGTGGCCCAAAGTAGACTTAATCATGACCCATGGATATGAAGACTTTTTGCTTATAGTCCTAGTGGAATTAATGCAATCAGAAGCTCGATGAAGATGCAAATATCTATGTCATTAGGACCCCTTATCCACTCTCTTATATATGTTATCTATTTTTTTGGCATCCCTTTGTGCTGTATATATATATCTATATATATATATATATATATATATATATATATATATATATATATATATATATATATAAGATTTCGAGCCTTAAAATGGATCCCTCTCTTAGGCATGACTAGACTCTACCGAGATTGAGCCTTATAACCTCTTGAGATAAATAATATGACTTTTTTTGGATTCCATGATATTAAAATTATGTGTTCATGTCAATTTTATGTTTATAAGTGGTTGAACCTTCTCCCCTACTAGGTTCTAGTCTCACCTAGCTGGTTTATTATCTGGTTATGCAAGTTATGTTTAGTGTTTGATGTCATTTGATTGAAGACAATAGTGGACATGTTGACTTCATTAGTGACTTAAAATAGGCCTCTCCATCACCCGCCTTAGATTTCACTCGCTTGGTGAACCTCTTCATGAAATGTTGATGCATGATAGGAATTTGGAGTCATAGATCCCATTATTTGTTTTTGTCACCCTAATGTTTTAAAAGCTAAAGTATGAGTAGATGGACAATCTTCATGATGCATTACCATAAATTAGATTATGTTTTAATTTATGCAACTCCTCCATTTTCACCCTAACCAATATTAGGTTTTAGAAGTGAAGGTCCAAAATGATGCATTAAAAAAGCTAGCCTCATTAAAAATTGTAGAGGTCTGGTCTAGATATAGGCAACCCATAGCCTTTAGACATTTCACATGCTGGCTAAATTTATAATAGGATTTAGCACTCTCTTCTAGGGTGCAAGATCTAGTGACAACATTAATTAATGGTAATCTTTGCTTATGTCACCCCTTCTGGTGTCAAATTGATAAGACCTTGTGGCCTTTGTTTAAAATGTCCTAAAGGAATTTTAGTTAATATCTTCCACTGGTGGTGCTAATAATTATTAACAATTAGACATTCATGAGGAGTGATTATTTAATGGATAGTTGTGTAAAAATAAGGATTAATGAGGTGTCAATTTCTTGGGAACTCTATTTGTGTGCCTAACATTTGGGAATTTTATATTGTTGTGAATTTTTTTCCCTTAGGCTTAGATTCTTTGCATAATAGATCATTTTATGTAGTTGGTCCTCAATGAACCATTGGTTAGAGTGGAAGTAGAGCTATGAGATATGTCCTTTGAAGGATTGATTAGTAATGTTAGAGTCAAACATGTTTTTATGGTGAAAAATATCCAAGTCATGGAAGTTATCAAATATTTGGTGGTTTCTACTGATCTTAAAAATACACATAAGATCAAGTTAAATTCTTATCTTGCATCGTTATTTCTTATAAATATCTTGATATTCATATAATACATGAAATTGGTAAAATTAGTGCCTAAAGGTTTGATTATGTCAAGTTACCATGTGGGGTTGGTGGAAGTATTTCTTAGGCTCACTCTCAGGAGTCAACTGGATCTTCTATTCTTAGGTAGAGAGATGGTGGGACTCATTCTTATATATGTTTTTATATAATTGTAAGATTTTTTGGTTACTACCTTTTCCCTTGTGTAGCAGGTTTAGTGTATTTTTTTGGCTTTCACTCACTCAGGAAAATGATTTCCTATGGTGTATGTGGAAATAATGCATATCCATCTTTCATCACTCAAGAAGGTAATGGCCTTGAAATCCTCTTCCTATGTATGGGATGTAACTCACCTTTTGGGTAGAAATTTTTGGGGTGGTAGAGTCTTGCTACCTTTTGTTTAAATGGGGGAGGTTAGGGAATCCTAGATTTATTCAAGGATGATATTGACTATAGGTTCCAATGTGGGCTTAGACTTTGAAGAATGTGTCGAGACAATTTTTGTTGTGTCCTTCGAAGTGATTAGAGAAACATCACAATAGGAGGTGGTAGTGGATGCTAGTGGTAGTGGGTATGTTGGTCCTTTAGTGGATGCAAAGATCTTAGAAGTCTCTTCTAAGGCAATATAGCTCAATTTTTTTTCTCCTATTTTGTATTTGGTTCTTATTATACATATAATTCAAAGGCTTTAGTTAGTTTCTTGCATGTTAGATGTCTACATGGTGGTATTCATTTTTTGTCTCTTTGGAAATAAAGGTTTTCTCTAATCTTGCTTTGTAATATATCAGTTGTGGTCATTATTGAATTCTTGTTTTCTCATGGATGTTTGTTCGCAAATTAAAAGTTACACTATTTTAACTATACTAATATTAAGGTTCCTCTCTTAGTTGTAGATCATCAATAAAAAAAGGTGTGGCATAAATATACATAAATTATATTCATGGAAAAGTTACCAAATTCAAATAAAAATGCTAATAAATAAATGATAAAAATATGAGAAATAATACCTTGCCTTAAATTTAAAAGTGTGCATAAAAACACTTATAGATAGATATATGCTAATAATCTAGTATCAGATATGTATATAAACAAAACATTATATAATAAAATGGTGAGATCTATTTGGTCACACATAAATGAAGAGAGTGTTATAAGACACTATGAATTGCTCATGAAATCATGAATTTTATTATAATTGTCAAGAATGACATGCAAGATTAAAGTGTAGATAACTTTAAAAAACCAAATCTATTTGTCATAAAAGTTAAAAATCTTAAAGTGTTTAACCCATTTTTTGTTTTCGATGAGGGTTAAAGGGTAGAACATCCTATACACAACCATGAATAAAATTATTATAATGTAGGCCAAGTTATTGAAAACTTAGATAAATGAATATTTTGAATTAAATGTTGAGTTATGCTAAATATAGACAATACATTCAAAATGGTAATTATTTTTCATAAAAATTATGAAAAGATAATAATTAGCTAGTATACAAATGTGTAGGGAGATCTAAGATATGTAGAGGTTGAAATAGGAAAGACAAATATTAAGATCCAGTCATGAGATTATATAAATATTGTTTCTAGAGGTGTACACACTTATGTCAACATTGGGACACTTGAGTTGATGTAGGTGTCCTGATAGCAATGTATATGTCTAATATGGAATACTAATTATATTATAGAGTGACTACCTATCACTTTATAGGTTTTATGTCACCTCTATGTGGATATAATTTATTCACATGTACATGATGTAGATGATTGTTTGTAGATCAAACCCTAGCTCTTCACCTTAAGTCTTTGTACTTTACCCAAAATAGGCTGATGGGCTCATGAAATTGAGTTTACATCAAGGAATCCTTTTTTAATGAGCTCTACCCACATATCTAATACTATGAAGAGCACCTCAAACATATGTAGTTATCACCCAAGTGTTGGTATATCTATGCACAATGGTGAAATATGATACATTCAAGGGTATGTAATGATCTAGCTTGTAAATTTGAAAAACACTACACATGGACTAATGTTTGAATATTTCAACCCTATCATATGATTGATCCTATGACTAATATATAAATAGATAAGAATAGGAATTTTTTTAATACTTTAAAGTGTTTTGTTAGATGTGTGTTTGGTAAGATATTTAATTTTACTTAGTGCTAATGAAGGGTATTTTTTTATATCACACAATTTTGAAAATATATTATCTAAAATTTAAATAAAAAATGGACTGACCCATAGGATGCAAAATATTTATAAATTAGATGACTTTTAAGGTATGAAAAATAGATAATAAAGAGGACATTTTTATGTATGCAAGTGTCAAGAAGGATAAAATGATAAGGAGGATATGAAAATGATGATGAAGGATATATGTGAGGTCTTAATATTTTTTATTTTACAAAGTATCTAGTTCCTCATAATGATAGGGCCAGACTAAAAGATATGCAATTTGGCATAGTAAGATTGTGAATGGGAGACTTTTTGAAATAGGAAGGTCCAAAACTAAAAGGTGGATCCCTCATAGGTATTCATAAATTATACAAAGATGAAATTATATATAAATAATATTTTATTATCTACATTTTTTACCCATTTAATATATTAATGCATAACTATGAAATTATTGTCTCAAAGGAAACAAATTCAAACATGGGCATATACAACACACCTTGCCTTTTTTTGAGCCCACTTTGAGTATTTTTCAAGTATATTACATCAAACCAAGAACATTTTAAAACATAAATTATTACAAATAATATGAAACTTAAAAAAATTAAAATTATTAAAATGAAAGAAATCAAATAAGGAGTATATTTGTGTGTCGATGTAACCATGTTTCCCCTCGGTACTTTGAGTCTATAAAGATGTTTATTAATGAAGCATTTGAGTTGAGAGATTTTAAATTCTATTAATATTTTAATAGGGTGATTGGAATATAATTAATAACTAATTTGACCCCAAATAAAATTATGTCAACCCCCTATATAGTCTAAAATTTCATAGGGTCTCTTAGGTTTGAAAATGTGCAAGATGTTTTTAAGTAAGGTCATATAATAGGTTTAGTCTTTGTCATTTTTGGTCACCTTGTCTTATCTCACCCCAAGCCATATTTGGGTCATTTAATATATTCTACATAATTTTCATAAAATACAAAGGTTTCAATATGCAAGAAAATGTACAACATGTCAAAAAATGTCAAGGAGTTGTTTGAAATTGAAAATGTGATAGGTTCAACATGGAAATGAGGAGATCACTAGAAAAAAGTAGTTTTATGTAAATATATGTCCTGAGTGAACACTTGGCACATGGGAGTAATTCAATAGAGTTCCTTAAGATCCCTAAAAGTCATTTTTTAGCTTGAGAAGCTTCCATAGGTCCAAAAATTCCAAAAACTGACTTCTCTTTCTCATCTCTCTCTTGGGCAGGTCTACAAAGTCAATTGGTTTTAAGACAATATGAATAGGAGTAGATTTCAAATAAGTGAACTTCGTGGGTGGTATTAGACCATTTTATATTCCATTCTATGGATATTTTTTTGGGAGTGGTGGTCTATGCTTCATGAACCATCACTAAGAATATTAGTGACTCCAAACTACTTGCATAACCCTAGTACCTCAATTTTTCTCATCATTTTCATTAGTTTGTATGACCCAAATGGTGTATATAGGTTGGTATAGCATATTCATTATTTTTCATGTTAGTCTTAGTTGGTTTGGCACATGTGAGTGAAAAAGGATTAGCAAGACCATCCTCCTTATGCTAAGAATGAACACCATTAGCATGTAGAGCATTGTCTCATCAATTGAAATGTTTTTTTATTCTATTAGTGGCTTCAAGAATAGGATAATAACCCTATGTTTCTCCCCTAAAATCATGGTCATTGGTTTCTCCATTGGAAATGTATTTTGAATAGTGACATTGGTGGAGTTCTAGGCCTAAGACACAAGCATAATCAAAAAGTCTTAAAATAGTCACCTACATGACTATGTGATAATGTTCAAGTAGTGGTTGAAAAATATGTGAACTTCATGATAAAACCATGAAATGTTTGAGGTTGGTTTCAAAGTCTAGAAATTTTAAAACATAATCAAATCCACACTTAGACCCTTCATTGACACTCACATAGTTGCAGGGTTGGAAAACATTCTTGGTGGATATGTTACGTTAACTACTCTTAAATGAGAATTTTCTCAACATAGTGTTATCTTTTGGTGAAGATACACAAGGTATAGACATGTCCAATTTTTTCCTTCATGTATATTAGGCATAGTAGTAGTACTTGAACATAAAGAAAAGGTGGCTAGTCCATAGAGAGTGATGATAAATTAAATTTCAAACCATCCAAGCTTATACTTAAGATATGTATTGAAATAAAGTGCAATTGAGATGGAAATGGCCTATAACTTATAAATAACACCTATGGTGTTAATGATAAGGAATGATGTAGAATTCCAAATCCTAAATGAGTCTATTCAAATTGTGAGGTGAAATTAATTACCCTAAGATGAATTAAAGGTATGGAAACATAGTTCTCAAGGTAGGAACTACACCTATAAGATATCTTTTGTTTCTCTAAGTATGGATACCTACAGTTTAGACATGGAGCATAGACTAGTCTAAGATAATAAAAGATGCACTTTGGTTGATAAAAATAAATTTAGATGAAATGGTCTTGGTGATCCGATATGGAACCAACACATGTAAACACAATTCTTAAACACTAATACACACCTACATGCATCTCTTTATGCACTTAATGGACATCCGTAATTTAATCCATATACAAACCAATCTCATGCTAATGAAAAATGTAGGTTATATTGATAGTCTAAGACATAGATTGAATATGATCACATATATTACATCCTTATATTTATGTCATAATAATTCTAGGTGATCTTTAAATTCAAGGAAGAATAAAGACAATAATAACTTCGAGTTCTTAGACTCAACCCAAAAACATGCACATAGTCAGAGTTTGAGACATTTGGAGGTTCTAAATATATGACGAAGATTTTAAACAAGGTAAAAAACTTCCTCATGACCTTAATAATCTCCAAATACCCTCATTTTATCCAAACTAATAGTCTAAGTATCCTTTATATTGTCTTAGATATATGGTACATTACAACCATGCAATCTGTACGCCTAATGTGTGAATGGAAAAAAATATGAATGTAATAGCATTAGGTGAATGTAGGTAATGTGTATAGTTTAATTTTATGTGAAAAAAATATACAACCATTAAGATCACTCAAAAGTGATCACATGCTTAGATACACAATATATGTAGACTAGGCTTATAACTAGATGTGAAACCTAAAGGTGTCTAGCTTTATTTTTGATATCATGAGATACTTAAAAGAAATTTTATGACCTTCAAGGGAGAGTATACAGTCTAAAATAACAATTATGTTTCATAGAAACAACTCAAATTAGCTATTTTTTGCTAAAACTCTCTCAAGGGTACCCAAAACAAAGTCAAGAACCTAAGAAGCCATTTTATTTTTCTCATACCTATACATACAAGTTGCATGAGACCCAAAGTATATAGGCATAGTTGAGGAGGGTGATTAACATAATATTTTTTGAATCGGTTTAGGATTTGTATGTCTAACCTTTATGAATAATCCTTAACAAACTAAGAGACCTAAAACCCTACTAAAACCCTTGCTTGAACTCGATCAAGGAAATATGAGAAGACATGCATATAAAAAGAGCCAAATGGAATTTATTTGTACCTATCTTGGGTGTAATCATATTATCCCATAAGAGATACTTTAGGTGTTTACCCCACTTCTTTTTGTTTTCTTCCAAAGTTTATCTAATTATTTTTAGTAAGGTTTTTTTATTAGATTATGCTTTCCCATTCCCTTGAGGGTTTTAATTGGAAGCATTATATAAATTTATCCTATAATATTTTCATTATTCCATAAAAGGTTTAGCTCTAAAACTCATGGAATTGTCAATAATTATCTTAATAGGCACACTAAATCTATGAATAATTTGATTTTTAAAAGTCCATAATCACCTGGCGCATAGCCTTTTTGTAAGGAATACTTTAACACATTTTTTGAATTAATTAGTTGTAAAAAAATATCCATATATGTCTAGTAGTTGATGAATCAATGATTTACCCAATGAAATCCATTCCCCATTGTCTAAATAGGCCTTTAATCATCATAGACTGTAAGAGAAGAGAACAAGAATCTTTTATCCTCGCATCAAAGTTTTAAAATTTCTCTCATTTTTTGGAAATTTTTAGTGATATTATTGAATAGTGATGGCCACCAATAACCAGATCTTGGAATTTTATGAGCTTTGAATTTAGGTGTAAAGTGACCAACACATATTCCACTATGAAAGTCCTTAATTAAATCAATAGTTTTTTCTTCTACTAGGCATCTTAGGAGAACCCCAAACAGATTCTTCCATGAAAATATACTTTCAATCAAGAGATATTTCTAGGATACAAGATTAAGAGCTATTATTTATTTCTTATCCAATTCAGGGGGATAATTCAAATTTTGCATGTAATAAATAATGTATTTATACCATGGAGATATGTTAATTCTATTCAAAAACTCCTCAACATTAAAAAAATCAATGTTTACCTAAACAACCTACAAATTTTTCTAAGCCATTATGTTGGCTAGACCCATCCCTCTCACTAGCTTAGTGGTTTGAATATCCATGTCATACTCTTGCAACTTGTTAACCCACCTACATCTCTTACTCAATGTTTCAATATCAGTCAAGATGTCCTTAACCATTATATGCGGGATATATGCAACAATATTTGAACTCATAATATAAAGTCTAAATGTTTTAACAACCTTTAAGAGGGAAAACACTTATTTTTCCATGATGGTTTAATTTAGTTCATATTCTTGCATAGCTTTGATAAATAAATCTATGGGTTTTTCATGACTATCATCATTCTTTCACAAAAGAACAACAACAACAATATTATGGGATGCAAAAAATAATATCTAAAATTCTTTAGTGTAATCAGGGATGGCCAAGATAGGGTTAAAATGCAAGGCTCCTATGATGTCATTATAATCTTGCATGACCTTCTTGTCTCACTTCATGGTCTGGTATTTCTTCAACATAGACGTGATAAGTAGAGTGATCTCTATAAAATTATACATAAACCTCCTTACAAAATTGATTTATCCAAAGAATGACTAAATTCCTTTCTTGGATTGCGGGATAGGCACTTTGTCAATGGATTTTACTCACTTAGGGTTAATGATGACACCATCTTTAGATAATATGTGTCCCATAAACTTATCCTTTTTTACTTATAAATTACACTGCTTAGGGCTAAGTGAAATTCTAAACTCCCTACATCTAATGAACACTTTTTTTATATGCTCAAAATGTTCCTTTCTATTTTTGGAGTACATAGTAATGTCATACTTATACACAACTATAAAATTTTTAATTATTGCTATAAAAGTAACAATCATATCTCTTTGAAATGTTGCACCAAGATTCATTAACCTAAAATACATCCTCATATAAAAATTCGTGCCCTAGGGCATTGTAAATGCGGTCTTGGGTCTCTTAGATTATTTCACCACAACCTAGTTATACCCTGAGAAACCATCTAATTTAGATAACATTTATGATCTAGTAATACTTTACATTAGCTTATCTATATTAGGAAGGTGTAATTATCCTTCAAGGAATTTTTGTTCAAATTCTAAAAATTCACACATGAGTGGATGTCACCATTTTTATTTTCTATAGGGACTAAGTTTTCCACCCATGATGAATATCTAATAAGTTGAATAATTCCACCATTCCTTAGCTTCTTCAAATCCTCTTTCATCTTGAGCCTAAGATGGGGTTGATAGGTCTTTGATTTTTCCTAAAATACTTACTATCAGACTACAATGGGATGACATGTTGAAACATTTCCTCTCTATATTCTTTCAATTTAGAATAAGACAAATCCAAGCATTCTTGATACTTTTTTAGTAGCTGCATGTAAGTTTTTTTATGTTGCACTTAGGTGAGTACCTATCCAGACTATGCTTGGATTCTCATGATAACCCAAATTAATCTTAGTTACATCTTTTGAGATAAATGAGTCTCTATTTTTTATTATATCCAATCCATCAAAAAATTATTCTAAACTCACCAATCCCTAAGGAAGAGCATTTGACTTCACTTGAATTATATCCTTCCTAAACAAGGTTTCTTTCTTGGCATAGGTCTGAAGCATAGATTCTAAGTCTATGACATGAACTTAAAACTTAAATTTAGAATTTATAAGCCTTTTAATCTATTCATCATCATTAAAACTTGCCAATGATGAATATTTTCTTGGATTGAAGGCCTAACAAGCACCTCTACTTGATACTGATACTGACGGTTCATATTTACAATATCAAACTGAGCACCTACCCATACAAGTTTGAAAGCATATTTATTGAAACTTTTATCGTTATATCAAATGTTAAAAGCATCTTATAAATCTAACAAATACCATAAAACATTCCTATATTATTTCAACCTTTTTATTTTTGGTGACATAAACATTGTAGACCTACTTAACCACGAACTCTGAATCACCCTTCACAATCAAAATTGTATTTCCATGTTTACAAGTAATTCATAAACTAAGTAAGAGTGACTCATAATAATAATTATTATTTGGTAAATCAAAAGATATCTTGAAATAAAAATTAAAACATTTCCCATTAAGGTAATAAAATACAACCCCAGCTCCATTTCTAAGATTGGAGAAAGCCCCATCAAAAGACATTTTTTGAACAACACATTCATTTCCAGACCCAACATCAAGAACAACTAGTTGTTTAACAACATCTACATTCCAAACAAAGCTATCCAACTCTGCATCTATGTATAACACCTCATTTAGATATCTTTTTGAATCGTCATATACTTTCAACATCTTTGGCTCTCTATGAATTTTGACCATCTTACCCTCTAAAAGAATGGTGGTGCAAGACAAGTCCATCTACACACTTCCACCCATGTTGTTAACCTATTTTTGTGATACTAACATCACCCATTTAGGAGGGAAATCCACAATCACCACATCCATATTCAAATATTTACCCAGACAAACTACCAGTTGCACTATCAACCTTTTAACATGTCTAAAAAATAGCACCTATAATGAATCCATATAATAACACTAGCAAAAGGTAGATGCGATTTTTACTAAAGCTCATTTAGTAAACCTAGGGGCATCACATTATAATAAACTTTGGAATCAAACGTATAATTGTGAACAAGTAAACCATTGATCAGTAGGGTTGTGTAAAATGAATCCACGTTCAACTAAAGTTCTACCAATGTAGTTCCCAATTACACCTCTAGGGTTGGTTCAATAACCTCATCTTATTCTTCGTCATCATCCAAGAGTATTTGGGGTGAATTCATCTCATTTACAACTGCATTCCCACTAAATTCCAAATATTCAAACTATATTTTCTTATGTTTAGGTATTCGCAGTAACTCAACTAGTAGCATGGTGAATTTTAGTTGAATCAATACTTGGGTCATATCACACATGATATATTAAGTTAGGGGTGTATTTGGAGGAAGTGTGACAACACTTTTAGCTGAAATATAGTCATTCAAAGTTATAGGTGGAACAGACTAGGTTGATTTTCATTTTTAAAAATAGTCTTCAAGGGAAGATTTATTCTAGCATCACCCACACCCTTAGGGATACTAGATAATAAATGTACTCTATTACTAGGTAGAGAACCTATTTATTTGACAACTTTGGAAGTAGGTGTTGGCTTGGAATAATTAAGGACTGTTGTAGTTTTCTTGACTTCCTTACTTGCGTCCCCTACTCTTGGATTTTCATGAGTATTGTCTTGAGGAGAAACACCTTATTACCTCTTTTTTAGACTCTATTTTTTCTCTTGGGAAACTAATACATTAATTAACAGCTACTTGTGCTCAACTAAAGTAATTCCCCCATCATATTTCTTAATCATCATGGATCATAAGAATTCAAAATCATGATTGGGCAATTCATATGCCTGTGTCATGTTAACATCACAAAAAAATTCAAGATTTGGGACACATACCTTTTGTACTACACTCAAAATTAAACCATAATGGCATCACTCAATAATTTTGTGGAGGAAAACAATTTACTTTGAGAGACATGAAAATCAATCATCAAAATCTCATCATCATTAGATGAAGACTTATGTTCCTCTACACCTTCATAAATTCATTTAGGAATATCACATGGAGGATAGGGAAGGAAGCATTTATCACACCAATCAATGTCAATATCATAGTTTATATTGTTTATAGTTGCATTCAATGGATAAGTCACTTCCTTTCCAACCCCTCTACTCTAATTTCTATCATTCCTATCATCACAGGTGGGCCTTTTCCATTTATCATTATCTCTAATGTGGAAAAAATGTCCCCCTTATGCTTGATTATAATTTTTCATTCTCTCCTAATTTGTAGACCCTTGAGGTATCCCCCTTTTATGTCTAGCTAGCTTTTAGGATATCTCCTTGACAATGGAGGCCAAAGTTTTCATGGTTTCTTTAAGGTTGGAATTTTTAGTGGAAATTTATTTTTCAAGATTAACCAATTAAAAATTAGCCCACTTATTCAAAGGTTTACATATAACCTTTATGTTGTTTTCAATTTGGATAGCCATGTTAAATGCCAATCTCATGTTTTTAGGAGCCTTATCTCTCAATTAGTATGAAACATTCTTATCAAAGGCATCATAATATTTAATCAAGTAATATGTATCACCAGGCCCGATATTTTTAGGTAGCCTCATCATAATCTTATTTAACCTTGTATTAAGATCTTTCACATGCTCATTAGGGTTATTTTTTATGTTTTCAAATTATGCCAAGAGAAATCTAGGATCAATCCTATCACCATACTAAATTTTAATAATAATCTTCATTCTTCCCATGAATCAATCCATCCATGGGGAAGAGAATTAAACCACTCATGAACATCTTCTTCTAGAATGTGCATAAACAATTTAATGCAAACATCCTCATGCTCAACCTCATAATCCTTAATGATAATGTGTAAATCCCTCAAATGCTGGTCACTAGTCATTGCATTATTCCCTTGAAACTTCAAGAGGTGATTCCTTACTTTGTTTGGTACTTTAATAAGATAACCTTCCTTTTCATCAAAATTAATTGATGTAAATATTGTAATCCTAAATTTAGGATGTTCATTCTCATCTTTATCCATATGCCTCATGATTATGCCTCACGATTGGTTCAATGGTACGTTCAAGATAAAATGGAAAAATGTTTTGAGGGGGTGAGTAAGGTGGATTTGGAGGATCCAACTTAGGAGAATATTTAGCTGGGTGACAAGGTGATAGGTAGTAAATAGGACTATAAGGTTCTAGATTATTAGAAGAACTATGATACTATTCAATAATAAGAGGTTTAACAAATAATAGTTTAGGTGTACCAAAATCTAGACAATTGAAACACTCTTTTTATATAGAACTTTGTCCTTAAATTAGCCTCCAAAATTTTCTCCTTCTTTGATAAACACTGAAGGGTGAGACAAGCTACCTTGATGGGTCATGTTTGAAGGACGATCTCATTCCTTCAAAATTTATAAGGAAAAAAATAATCAAAGATGAATTTAATAAAGATATTTAAAATAAGAACTGATCTTCATTGAAACCAAATGATATATTCAAGTTTCCACTAGAAGAAAACTTATATAATATAATATATTACAAATATATTATGATAAATGATGAAATTATACTTTAGTAATGATAGTGATGAGATATGAAATCAAAGACACTAAAAATTTTAGATTCATGTTTAAAGGGAGAAAACACCTTAAAACATCAACAAGTTACAACCCCTTACAATAAATTAGTAACATCCCTAGTAGAGTGCTACATACTCGACAACCCAAAGTAGTAAAGAATGCTCAAATAAATTTAGATTTCAAACATATGAGAATATGGATAAAAATTGTTTGAAAATATGGAACTAAATTTAATGCATCAAATATTTAAATAAGAGGATAAATTTAAAACCTAAACTTATAAAAGCCCTTTTCTAGAGTCCCCAACAACACAAGTGACTAGGTTTCATGTTTAATCCTTAATAATGACACTAATCAGGTGTTGGTTCTAAATTTTACACATTTTACACTCAGGCTTGTAGACTTGGATAATATGGAAAATAAAGATGAAAAACCCATAATTATTTCATTATATATAGGGAAGGGTTTAGCATCAAGATGAACTAAACATAGATAATGATTGGAAGACACTGATAGAGGGTAAATTTAACTCCATTCTACTCATGGATCTACCTAAACCAAGGTGAGAGGACCTACGGGGTAACATGCTCACATAGAAGGATACTTCAATTTAATCTCCATTGGGATTTTTGGCACATAAGAACACAAATATTACCATGGAATAACCAAGTTTTCACACTCCATCTAAGAAGGGTTCTCACATGGAATGAACAAATACACTAGGACATACATAAAATACTGAAGATAGATGGTAAATTATGATTGCAACCTTCATTCCTATATAAATTTTCAAAAACTAAGGGCTGAAAGGAAAATTATAATACTGGGATTTAAAGCATAAAATATAGACACATTTTATATATGTAAGATTTATGCATCTAAAGGTCAATAACACTTAAAATATACAACAAGCTATATTATTTGGAGGGTAGAATAGGGTAGGATGAGTTAGGTAGTGATAAAGGAGTGGTGTGGTTCTTAAAATAATAGGGTTTCTTTCAATATACATGACATCACTCATTTAGAAAGATGTAGAAAAATGAAATACAAGCCAACTAAACTAATAAAATGATTTGCATATATTGGTGCCAATAAAATGTAAATATTCAAAATATTTTAGAAACCCGTTAACATAAACTGCAACTAGATATTAAAATAGTCTGTCATATCATATCCATAAACATAGGGTTCCATTAAGAGGTTATCAACAACACATTTCCAAATCACAACGCAAAAAGGGGTTTATAACCTAGATCTATGCCCAATATGACAACAATTCATAATAATTAAACTAGATATCCAATCAGTAGAGAATGCAAAACATATTATTACATTTCATTAATAGGAAAGAGTAAAAAATACAATTATTTTATATTATCTTGAAAGGAAATCTTACATACATCATTATTTCAAAAATCTACCATAGAAAAAAACATGGTGGTTATTCTCTTTTGATAGAGGAGACATATACAATGCTCTTAGAGCTTTCTAATGGTTGTATAACTACAACTGCCTTATCAAGAGAGATACATCATACACACAACAATGATCCCAAAATTTGAAAGAGACTATGACCTAGAAAGAACAACAACCAACAAACTTTGAAAATAGGACAAGCCCTCCTTTTATACAAATCTTTCACCCAAAATATTTTGAGAATATGCTTCAGCTAAAACATGCCCTTGATCATACCTAGAAGCTCATGCCCTAGAATAAAATCATTTTGATAACTACCTATCCTTATCATGATGAATATTTTAAAACAAACCATTGATCCTATTGGCTGAAAATGCACTGCACTTGGGCTTGAGGGAGAATATTAACTTGGGAGCAAAAACAAATCCTTATCTCCATGTGTAATTGCTTGGCCATAATGTCAACCAATCATTTGCATAGTTGGAAATTTTTGGACAACTTCCCTTCTCCTTATGAAATTTAAATAATGGTCATTACTTTGTCATGATTATATTTGAATACTCTAGTTGTGATAGAAGAAAAGAAGGATCCATGGCCATTTGGAAAATATGCTGGGAATGGATCACCTTGGCCTCACAACCCTACAACATACTTTTCCTCCATGGAGGTCTTTTACACAAACAAAATATTGAAATGACAATACTTAGCTTATTTTACCTTTTTGTCTTTTATGGCCAATGCCAAACTTTCTCATGCCTCCTCATTTTCTATTTTTCCTTTGAACTTTTAGGGTTGCTGCCAAAGTTTAAAGTGCATTACTTTACCCTTTTAAAAGAACAGATTCACTATTTGACCCTCCATGTGGATTATATTAATATCATGTCTTTGTTTTATTTAAAATCTCATGACTTGAATTTTTTTAGAAATTTAACTTCCACTTGGATAGGTCATACATTTTGGAATGAGCATAAATATTGATGTGGCCTCTTGAATGCTTTTGTGGCCTTATTTATTTTCCATGTCAACCTCTAATTTCCTTTAAAACTTTTATACTTCATTTTGGACCATATCTCTTTTAACTACATGTTCACTAGTAGTTAGTGAACATTGTGAA
>JARHVA010006359.1:192500-205000 GCA_037957365.1 Torreya grandis
TGGAAAACTATGAGATGAACCCATGGTTAAAATGTCTAAGTGGTCAAAATTCACTTTATTGGTGGAGGAAAAGTTTCATACAAACACTTGGAAGTTGGATGGATTGATGTATTCTATACATTTTGAATCTTACAAGGTTTTGTACAAAATGTCCTTATGGGTTAGAAATGTCTTGAGAAGGTCTAAAATGGAGATCTGGGTTGGTGTTTTCTCAAGTTTCTCTATGATGTTTTATTTTAATTAAATGGTAGGAAAAGAGGCCTTGGACTTATATAATTTTTTTATGCATTATGGTTTGTTTAAATCTTGGGATTTAAGTTTGATAATAGAAACATGATGACCCATATGGTCAATGTGATTGACTATGCAATCAAAAGGATTCATATATTGGTTGACATTATTATTTTGTTTTTGAATGTCTTATTTATTAATAAGACTTTTCTCATGTTTTGGGAAGGTATATTTATATATCCATAGTTTTTTTTTGTTTAAAGTTGATGCAAGATTATCTACTTCTATGTCACTATAATCAATTATATCTTGGACATAGTGCTTTAGTATCATATAATAGTTCATGTCATGCCCATTAATTTTATGGTAGTGTAAATATTAATTATCTCTCTATATATAAAAATTTATAGAGTTTTTATAAAATGGTTTAGTGTTTGTAAATCTGATCATCTTTGTGGAAAACAACTTTTGCAATACTGCTTCAAGTGGTTCTCCCAAATGAGTGATTGCTCATTTTAAATTTTATTGTTGGAGTTTGATTCTATGTATGGTAATTTTATTGATAGTTTTCTGTGATTTTGATTGGTTTAAAATTATTTAAACCATCACATACCACATTATTTTTCTTTAAATAAAATTTGGGTTTTTTATTTTGACTTGAATATGAGTTGTGATGCAGAGGACATCACATAATTAGTCATCAATATTATTAACACACAAAAAAAGTTCACTTTTTCTCACCTATGGAAGTTCAAAAAAATTAGCTCAAATATAGTTTTTGATATATTATCCTCAAAAAAAATCTTTAACATTGTCTTCTTATGCTCTTTTTGATTCCTCTAAACTAATTGTCTATCACTCACAGCCCTTCACAAATTCAATGCTTCTTTACAATGGTTTGTCAACAAATATTTACTAGGTCAAGGGTGAAATTCTCTATTTTATGAATATTTAGATCTCATAATACTCATAGGGGTGTTATTATTTATTACATACACTCACAAACCTATCAATACAATCAACAACACCATTCCTTATTTCTACCTTGTCACTAGCTCTCTCTAATAGCCTTTTTATTTGGTTTTTGTAGTGTATAGATTCATAATACAAAAATAATTCCATATTAAGATATAATATATGGTATATAATTTTAAAAAAAAATTCATGTCTTAATTCAATCATTAGACTATTCTTTTAATCACTTCTAGCCTTCAGATTAGGCCTTCTAGGTCTATTAAGCCATGTTTACCACACAATTCACACCACACATGCATACTCATATTTTTTTTTTTGAAAAAACACATATTATTTTATATTATATTTAAATTCATAAAATTATCAAGTTTTATGCAATCCTGATGGTTAAAATATGTGAAAATGCAATTTGAACAAGAAAACCTATTACAGGGTTACATGCAAGGAGAAAGACTCGAGAAGGTTAAAATTATTATTTCAAGATACAAGATGGGTTTCACATGAATAAAATTATTTTAAGAGTTATATATACATTAAAATAACCTTATCTATTCTTTTTTATCCATCTATAAACCATCTATTTCACTTTAGGGTCTCAAGTTTTTTCTACACTATGAGTCTACACATAATACATAAAATCTGGTTACTTATTACAATAAATATGTGATAAAAACAAAATTTAACCTTTTATATTCCATGAATTCATTCCCAAATAGATATTTACAACCTCAGTAATGTTTTTTACCATCTTTATTTTTAATCCTCTCTCTACACATAGAGTTTATATAGCTTTTTCCACACATGAAAAGAGTATTTTGGTTTATTATAGGATTGGAATGTATGTAAAATGAAATGTGTGATGAAGTGTTATAAAAATTAATAGGAAAATTATTCAACATAGTAAATATAGTCTCATAAAGAACTAACATTCTATTCATATTACCATTTAGGGTTATGTTCATACACAAGATGATTTCTTTCCCTTTCAACAAAGAAAACATGGGTTTGAGTAAAATATTTTTGTAGAAACCTTTCCAAATGCATGTAAGTCAAAAATAACCTTCAAAATTATGCACATAAAATATTAGAAATAACAAGTACATTCCAATCAACTTCTCAAAATATTCCTACTTCTCTATGACACATTCCTATAAAGTACAAAGTACAAGATACATAATTTTTCATGTTAACTTATCAAATAAGTAATTCTCCATACATCTAATACACATTCCTCCATATATAATGTTAAAAATCATACTCCTTACTTATCATACTCATAGACTTTCAATAACCAATGAAATCAATTTGCAAAAACACAAGATACAAGACACAACAAGGTTTGAAAGTTAGTTACTAAAATCAAGAATTTTTTCATTCATTTGGGGTTATTTTACATTTCTTCTTTGACTCCAAACCCAATTAATTATTAATTCCTTGAATGACTTGTTTTCAATAAAGCACTTTTTCTCTACAAAAGACTCCAAAATAGACTTACCATAACTAACTCTAGATTCTTATTACAGGCTTAATTTCCACCCTTAAAGTGGGTTATTTAGGCTTTCTCCAACTAAGTTATAATATTTGGACAACCCTAGGCTATGGGTAACCTATGTTTGGGATAAATCTTTGGAGTAGGCTCACTTCCTCTTGGATGCTCACCTAAATGAATGCTAAGCATAATGTTTCACAAGGAAAAGGGTTAGAAAGGGGATAAGGGCTACTAAGAAAGCTACTTGGAGATGCACCAAATTTAAAGGGGAGACTCCCATAAGATTGAATCCACACTAGATCTTCTAAATAAAATGCTAGCTCACACAACCTCAAGATGAAACTAATTTTTGTAAGTATCTCATAGAAGAGGTTCAGAGTTAGAATGATAATTTAGACCTTTGAATAACATTGAAAACTCCCTGAACAAGGTAAAAAAGGACCATGGATGAGGAAGATTATCCTTTACACAATGCCATAGTTCACAACTCAATAGATGAAAATCCAAGGCAAGATATTGGCACAAATGTATATTATTGCATCAAGATTTAGTTCTTACAAATGCTTGACAAAGTCAAGCCTAATCAAGTTGAACATACTTTATAATATCTCAAGGAATGTTTCATCTCCTAGAAAGATGAAAAAATATTAAAAACTAGGATTATATTTTTACAAATGGAAAAGAAAGGGATAATATAAGAGAAGGGGAAGAGATAAAAAGAAAGGGGAAGCATGTTGTTCATGATATTTAATGAGCTATCAGCTTCAAGAGATATTTCAATATGCCTTTGGTCTAATCAGAACAAGTTATTTTGAGAAAGATATTCATGATTTTCCCAAAGTATCCTCTAAATCATTCCATATATTGAACAAGATGTACTATAAGATAAGAGTTTTCCAAAAGTGGTAAGTCATGATCTTGCTAAAAATGAATTCTCCAACTACTTTCCAATTCCCTAAGTCCTTTTTCTTTGGATCTTCAACTTGATATCATTACGAGGATAAAATCTTCATATTCATGTATCTGACTGAGACATGCTTCAAGTGTTCTTGAGAGACTAATTATTTTGAGATAAGATCATGTTGAAATGAAAATACACACCTACTTCATGATTAGAAAACTAGACCTATATTAACTATAGATGAAAACCAATCTATGGATATTGATTTTACTATAATTAATATAGATGGTGATTTGTACACTGTCAGGTCCTCTTCTTGTAAACAATCCACCAACCCTTTAGTACATATTAGGTAAAAAAGACCTATTTTACCTCTATATAACTATCTCAATACATTTTAGTTTTCCCTGAGTCTATAGCGATCTCTTTTCCCTTACCATTTTTGCTAACTTGGGTCCTTTTATTTAGCTTGCCATGTTAGGTCCACATTGCTTTATCAACTTTAGTTGTACATCTCATCTTGTCCTTTAGCTATTGGATGTAGGTAATTAACCTAAATCATTGACTCTTTTGACTCTATTTCACTCCATCAAATTTTGAGATCCATTTAAAGGCATATTATGTATATTTGAGACTCACTACCCTAAGATTGGGTTCTCATTGGTCCCTGGGATTCACTAACCATTTGACCTACTCAAGCTCTCACATGTTTGATACTTGTCAGCCATGCATTCCTTCTCGGATTATTTCCAAGGATTTTGAATTAAAAAAATCACTTTGTGGGTCTTAAAAATGACATCTGCATAGACATCTGCCATTTTTGACTAACTTTGCAATTTTATAACTTGAAGCGCAAAGATCATGGGGACACAAAATTTGTAGAGAATGGACATAACATTAAAAAGAACAAAACCTTTTGATCCTCTATCCACTTGAGATTTATACATGATTTTTCAAAATGTTAAAGTTGACTGGTCCATGTGATCCTACATGATGCCTTGATGATAGTCTAGTCTAAAATGGATAACATAACAAATTTTACGTTAACTTTGAACATGCATATCTTATTTTACACTGAGTCATATGAGATGTCACTTAGAATATATGAAATAGAATATAGAATTAATAGACCCATCTGATTATTTCTTCTTGAAATTACTACACGTGTGAGATCTAGCACCACAAAAATTCATATTCATCTTTTCTACCACTAAAACCAAACATCTGGACAAGCTCTTGATAGAATGAGTGGATTGAATAAATACTACGCACTCCCATTCTTATCCTAAGTATATCATAGGGCCTATGTAGCTCTATAATAGTCATTAGAGATTTATATTAAGTAATTACTAATAAATAGAGATGACCAAAATCTGGTGAAAAAGGGTAAACTCTAGTTATTACAAGCAAAACATGTATTTGCCATTCAAACCGTATTTTTAAGGTACTAGGAAAAGAAAATAATGTATGTAAATGTGTAATACAATTAAAATATGGATAAAACATATGTGATAAAATAATTTTGTTATAGAAATAGATGGATTAATTATTTTTTAGGAACCTTGATATATAATACATAGACTCTACCTATATACAGGTGATATCCCTATTTGCTAGTCAAGAGACCAAGCCAATGAATTTGGTTGAGTCAAGATGCATGAATTAGATGTAAAGTGATTTGAATGATAAAAAAGGTTGGAGGAACCTTTGTAAGGACCTAGATAAAGTGGTGAAATCTTGAAGTGAGTCAGATCCTATTTGCATGAGTGAAACCCCTATTATTTACACAACCCCTAAACAAAAACATTTGTAAAAGGCCTTAAAAGGGTTCATGAAGGATATTATAGGTATTTAAAATATTTTAATAATTGTAAGAACCATAATTTTTTTTATAAAGGATAAATTATAAATATAAAAAATACTAAAGACATGATAAACCCTAGAAAGCACAGTCTATAAAGTGCACAATCAACTAAAAATTGAAGGTTATAAATATTAAATAGTCAACATGATAATTTATACCTATTATAAAGGATGTGATGGATTTAGATAGAAATTTTGAAGTTTTTTTTGGGTTTTGAAACTTTTTCAAACAAAAGATATTTAATTTTGAATGGTCTCAGCTTGTGTAGACTAGGTGGAAACTCTAAACTAAGGTTTGAGTGTTTCTAAGAGTTATAACCCTAATAAAATTCTATAAATTTGTAATACTTATATATTGAGGATTATATAACTGATGAATGTGATTTGGGACTGAATTATTATGGCACATTATGTATTTTTTCTATTGAGGGCAAACAGAGCTTAAAAGAGACCTAATTTGGGCTAACTAGACGGTATACAAGGTAAACGAGTTCAGAAGGGCATTGAGATAGTTATTATAACTTCATAAGGCCTTGAAGAAAATTTAAAGAGTTATCATGGTTGTTATTTAACCTTCAATACAACTGAAATATTAATGAATAAGATAAAACATACAAGAAATAAGGCTACAAGTATAAGTAGAGTTTGTTGATCTTGTGGTACAAAATGAGTGGAACAATGTAACCAAGTCTTTATAGGGACTAATTTAAGTGTGAAAATATTATTAAATAATATATCAATAAAATTTTAAGGTACCTTAAGCATAACATAATATTATCCTTGTTAAATAAATAAGGTAACTAGGAAGTAATTAAAAGAGATTGGAATCAATTTTGTGAGATAGATGACTAGTATGAGGTAGAAACAAATTTTGAATGTCAAGAGGAAGATATATTAACATAAATAACACCTAAATAACATATTAAACTTAAGGAAGATAAATAACCCATTGACACCAAAGAGATTACAACTAGCTCTTAACAAGGAAAATCAAGGACAAGTCACCAAGTGCATCTAACTAGTTGAATAGAGCATCAAATTATGATACTAGAGATGACTTATACCTAATATCTCTGCATCATTTTTTAAAATCACTACTATCCAAGGGATAAATTGAGGCATGAAATGTTCATTCAAGGTAAGTATTCCAATCTATTACTCCTTCATTTTTTTAGATTGATATTGCACAAAGTAAAAGGTTGAATGTTTTATTACTTACTTATCATTACCTATTCATTGACTTGAGTATGGTTTCATTTACATTTTATGTTTGTATAATTATTGCATTTTGTGCCAAAAGATTTAGTGTTCATTAGATTATATTTTTATTATCTATTCTAGGCCTAGATAGGGTTATTATGTAGTGATGCTTGACTAGAGTATATGAAACCCTCTCTAGTGGTGTTGTGTTATAAGATATCCCATATGTAGGGTTTAACATATTCAAATTGGTCATGTCTTGATACAAATAGATATGCAATGAATTGTTGATAAGATTACCTTTTCTAATCTTGAAATTCATTATGTAGGGAAAGTTATAGATCCATCCTAATCTTTTACATACATTTTGGTGAAATTGACATGAATCTAATGATAACACATTTTTTATTTTTCATTTATGGTCAACTAGATCAAGATTCTCCATCTAGTAATTTTATTTATTTTTAGGTTTTCTCATTTTAGTCAACCAAATTGATTTGATCGATCTCATTTTTTTTATGTTTGCAGATTCTATATCTATAGTCAATTATATCATGTTGGTTGATATGGTTTTGTCCATTCACTTACATAGTTTCAATTCAAAAAACTAGATCATGCTAGTTGATCTAGTAGTATCTTAGTTTCTTTGAATTTTCACTTACATTCAACTGGATTGAGGTAGCCAATCTAGTTTAGTTTAACAAATTTTAACTTTTTAGTTTATAGTAAACTGACTTAGGCTAGTTGATCTAGTCTTATTTTACTATTTTTTTAGTTTTTAGATTTTTACAGACTAAATCAGCATGGTTAATTATATTTAACCATTATTTTGAAAATTTTCTTTTCCTTTACATGACTAAATCATGTTTGGATAACCAACTCATCAACACCCTTAATAATACAACTAAATTAACCTTGTCAATCGTGTTCTATTTTCAAAGTTCTTTCTATCTAGCTTAGTAATTCTATTTTATCAATTATCTAAATTTGTTATTCTCTTTCTCAATAAAATCAATAATTACTTAAAATTTATATTCTATTTTACTAGTTTTTAATTTCCATTAAAACTGTATCACACAATCAACTAAATCAAGCTAATTCATCTAGTTTTTAAAGATTTTTTTATTATTTTCCCATAATTCATCTAGATTGAGTTGGTTGATCTGTTTTGTTGTAGAATATTTTTAGACTAATATTTTTCTTTATATATTTAAACTAGATTGACATGGATGACTTCATAGGATCAAACTAACCTAGTATAATTTTGCATTATTGTTTTCCTTCCTATAAATCCTACTATATCGACTTGGTTAACTGTATAGGTCATTTACAACCTATTTCAATAAGTGGCCAACCTAGTTTAGTAACCTAATAAATTCATAATTATGTTTTCTTTTTAGTTTTCAATTAGTCAAGAACACTACATAATTAAGGATTTAAATCATAATCCCACTTGTATTTTTTTATAGATAGGTATTCAATTTTGATCAGAGCTCCAATCAGTAACCCCACTTTTATTATTAATTTAAATAAAATTATTGAATGCCTTACTTCATGTCTTCCTAATCTAAAACCAATTACTACATCATATAACCTAAATTTTCCATCTTTTATATGAACACAATGTAATAAAGTTGAGGTTAATCACCCTTTTCCTCATAATATCAATGTTGGGAATCCTCTTCCACCCAACAATCCTAATCTTCCCATTAATAGAACATAAATTATTTCTCAAATAGTTAAACAAATGAATGTTATGAGAACAACTAAAAATTCTTAAATGATGTAAATGCAATCTCATTTTTTAAAATTGATAAGTCACCCACTTCAATTCATCATGACTCAATTGAATCATCATTTTGTCCCTTTTCCTTTTTAGAGATGTCAATGGGAATATCATCCCTCAAACTCTCATCCATAAAATAATGTTTCAACATCTTCAAAATAAAAATTTATCTCCACTAATTATATATATAGATATTGGACACATATCTCTAATTATCACATATTACGAGACTAAAGATCCTTCTATCATTCTCAAAAGCTTTGGAAATATCTATTAATAATGGTTCAAAAATAACACCTTTACTACAACAAAGCTCATATTTAAAAAATTTGTTGGCAATCCAATTGAATGATATAATAAAATTCCTAAATATTCCATTACATAACTAGGGCATTTAGTCAATGCTCTAGTGAATGAATTCTTGCATAATGACTTCTTGGAAATTACCTTAGCCACTTCATCATCGCTAATTAAATTCCTATGGAATCTACTCATACTTTCATCAAATGATGGAATTATTGAGCTCACAAAGTTTATCATAACATGCGTTATGATAATATTTTAAAACTATTTTTTACTTCTTTTCAAGATTCTCTTTAATTTAACCTTTTAGGCAATATTCATGTATTATTCCTAATTAAATTAAAGGTTATGAGTAGTAAAATTAGTAAATAAATATGTAATAATTAAGCTACTAATTTTTATAATTTGACTATTATTTTAATCTTTCTAAAAATAGTAATAGGGGAGAGAAAATAAGACTTGAATGGAAAATGACTAATACAACAGAGATAGAGGCTAGAATTCACTATGTAGGACTGCGACACTATCACAAATCAAGACCCATATTTCATTTTATGATTGGATAGGATCAAAAAAATATGTCACCCTAAGCTTTGGTGATATAGTCCTCTTCTACTACTATTTTCTAGGAGACCTGAGCTTTCTAGGTTTTATTTCTATGTCTTTGAGACCTTACCTATAAAATTTTGACTATTGGATATTTGTAGAACTCCCTGTAGAATTGATTTTCTCTTAAAATCATAGAATCAATCATGATTTGACCAATTTTTAAAAATAGGAGAGAGGTTTGTGTGTTTAATATTCACTAAACATGTATCCACACCCCTTATGTGGAAACTATGCCTACATATCAATACTCTGAAGAGTGATCAAGCCATATGTAGTTATCCCACTTGATGAGCTTGGTGAGATATTGTTTACAAAGATGCAAATGATAAAAATAGGTATGGTTAAGGTGGCTAGGGACTAGAGTAAGGATATGGATAAGCCTATAAGTGTATTGATTGGCTTTATGAAGATAACAAAGAATATTGTCTGAGTAGTCTTGCTTACTTAGTGATCCTTCTAAATGAAATTGGAATGGGATTTTATAGGGATCTATTACTCATGGGTAAAATGTTTTCACATTAGGTTGACAAGAAGGAGGACATGAACAAGAAGGAAATGGTTGTTTGGGATTGAAATGTGATTAGATAAGAGCACTAGAAATGGGGTACCCTAGGGTCTAATGCTATATTCCAAGTTGGGTGCTATAGTTATGAGCTAATAGGACCTTGGGGGATGGATCTATCATGGAAAGAGGAGTCTAGCTTAGTTTGGATTAGGTATGGAAGGTTAAAAATGAGTTGGAATAAATTAAAATATGATTATAAAGGTCATGGAAATAACCAAAAGGGACCTATGGGATGGATGTCACCAGTCACACTCAAGTTACCAGTTTTTGCATTTTATATGACTACATTTTGCCCCCCCTTAGTCTAGTGATGCAACAAAGTGAAATACTAAGTTAAAGGAAAAATAGAAAGCATACCTAGACTTACCTACAAGGGTAAATATCATTAGGTTATTGTGATGTTGGGTGTCAATAGAGAGAATACACTTTTAAGTGTGAATCTATCAGAGAAAACAAAGAGTAGATCAATTATTACCAAATACAATATATCTAAAATTAGAATCTACAAAGATGGGTAAGAGAGAGAGGAATAAAAAGGAATGAATACACCTCATTGGGTATGTGAACTAATACAAAACATGTTGTGATGCACAGTGATGTTGGATGATGTTGTACCAAGAGTAATATCATGAACAATGCTGAGTACTCAATTCCTCAAAAGTGGCTCAATAATATAAAGGTTGGTCATTTGGCTCCATCATAACCCACTAAGTAAAGCTATGTGATCATGTTTGTGCTAATCAATGTTTAGATTATTTGTACAATCCCTATGAATAGGTGGGATCAAGAATACAAAGGCTAGATATTCCTCCGGATCCATCATTTCTACATGAAGTGAAGACATGAAATGATACTAGCATGAATTTATGTCATATGAGATGGCTCCTAAAGCCCATGAATTTTATATAGTCTAACAATGTTAGCATGGATAGCTGAATGCATGCTAAAATGTAGGCCACTCTTGGCCACTTTGAAAGATAGAGATTAGGCTTGTATGAAAGCCTCTCCAAAACTGAGCTCTAGGCTTATATGAAAGTAATTCTAAAATGTGGAAGTTAGGCTTGGATGAAATCTATTTTGAAATGATGCCAACCCACTATAGATGGATTAAGTCATATAACTATTGATAATACCTAGGTAATATGATAATCTCATAAAGAAAAGAAATGTGCCACACACATTGCCCCCAATCATTGTTGTTTAGAACATGGATTTTGATCTACAAGTTATACCAAATATCATATTTGAAACTAGAAGTGAGATACATCATATCATGCATGATGCCATATATGTCTAGATTTTCTAAGTAAAAGTGTATTGAAAACTAATGATTATGAACAGGTCTAAAAGTACAAAATTGTAGCTAAACCTACCTTATTACTTGCTTCTAGAAAATCTATTTTTCTATTGTTTGGATAAGAGAACTAAAAATATGCCACCCTAGTGTCTGGTGATGTTATCCATGTCTAGTGCTATTATCCTTTACTGAAACTAAAAACTATTCTAGAATTGTCACTATTTTTTTGGTCTGTTCTACCTGGTTTGACTTCTGATTGCTATTCTAAGTGTTCTAAAACTATTTTTTAAACTGGTAGGAGCTATGATCTCGATGGGATAACCCTTGTTTATTTCCCCCTATTTTGAGGGTAGGAATAGATACCCTACAATGACTTCCCTTAGAAGAAAGAGCCTTTTAAGTGAGTTATGCTATGAAATAGATGATATAGAAATGATAATTGCTAAGACATGTCAAGATATAACATAGTTTGAAAAAGATATTATTAGATAAATAGGAGTGTGTGTGTGTGTGTGTGTGTGTGTGTGTGTGTGTGTGTGTGTGTGTGTGTGTGTGTACTAAATTTAAATTAGAACTAGAAGCCTAGTTAGTTGTTAGTTGTTACAGAGGGATAGAGCATGATGTCCATCATGGCATATAAGATAGCTAGATATTACATGATGTGGATTATGGTATTAAAAATAATTGAAAATCAAACCAAAAATAAGCACACAAGGCAATAATCAAGAATCATAAAGAGTGTCCAAGGGATAAAGTAAACACGGGACATGGGCACATGTCACTCAAATAAGAAAGCAAGCATATAAGGCATGTTAAAATGCCACATACACGTACATTTGAAAATAAGGTTGGTGTGAAATCCATAATCACATAATGTAGAAATCCAATTCCTAACATTATTTGTGTTGAAATTGTCAATCTTACTTATATTGCACTAAAATGCACATTTTGGGTACAAATCCATAAAATGTGCTAAATGGTTCAAACTTGTCATTTACAAGTTCTAATTTAAGTAAAAAAATCCCTAAATAGGGAAATGAATTTTATTTGATACCTAAATTTGATCAATTCATCTTGAGTCAAAATGATGATTACACCTTTTTATGCTTTGGATCACTCATTTCTTCTAATTCATTGGTACACATCATGTACCTTTGTTATTTTGTGTTGGTAGCATCCTAAATGGGAATACAGTTCCAATGCATCTAACATCACTTTCTAATTCTTCCTGAGTCAAATTATGACCCACTAATATGACTTTCTAACCATTTTGATTAATTG
>JARHVA010006359.1:210000-220000 GCA_037957365.1 Torreya grandis
TCTTATATATTTTTAAAAAAGTTATTAAGAATAAAAATATTAATAGATCCAATTAACTATGAAATATTAACTTATTTTTATGTGAATTTCATAGGAGTTAGACATACTTATTTGTAATAATAAAATATCTTATATATGCTATATAAATGGGTGAAATTTTATCTAGGATCCAAAAATCTATAATTTTATATCTATGTTCAAACTCCATGTAAGATATGTTTGTATATTCCTATAAAATTGAAAATTTTAATTCATATACAATGCTTACTGACTCATTATAGTCAGGTTCTACATACTAAGAAGAACATGATTTATGCATTTTCTTCAGTTTGTGAATTTTGTCATAGTAAATCATACATTATGATATAATATGTTAGAATATCCACATATGTGACAACTAATATTTTATCTTCATCTACATATACCTTTGTCTTGACCTTGACCTTGCCCTCTATAATGTTTTTCTTTATCATGAGGTTAGATATTATATTCATGATGGGTATTATTATTTTGGTTTTTATAATTACATCTTACACTCTTTTTAAAGCTTCATACCATGTAACCCATATACCTCATATAGATGTTATGACTAGCATTAAAAGTACTAATTATTATTTTTATGATATGAACTTCTCTTATTTTTTTAATTTTTGGGGGTTGGATAAGTCATTTTGAAGAATTAATTAAATATTTTTAAAAAAATTAGTCCTAGTAGTATTATCATAAACATGAATCATCTAAACAAAGTTTATCTAGTAACTTAGAAGTCCTTTCAACAAATAAATGACTATCAAGTCATCATAAATTTTCTAAAAACCCGCCTTACTATGTTCTATTACAATGTTTATCAAATTTAATATGTATTCTCCCATATCCACGTAATCAAATAAATATAAAGTTTCAAATACTAAAATATGGTATTCGATACTTGAAAATGATAAGCATGAAACACATTTACTACATATGACTTGGTGGAATAAGAAAGCTCCTAATCTTCCATTCTCTCACACTTGGTGTAATATATTATTATTTGACCCTTATTTTATTCTATTACACACCTATATGAGCATCATTATAAATTTTAAATATACTAAATATCCTACGTAAACATCTCTAGTCCCTTAATTAATTCCACTTATGCACATTTTGTATCCATTTGTTTTTCTTAGTATCTCTTGTTGATTATAACCAAATCTAGTAAAAATGGACCTTCTTTAAGGAATGTTTATTTATAAAAATAAAACATTTACTATGGTTATCCCATATTCCTATTTTGTTTATGGAATGAAAAATGACCTAATTGAAATCATACTTAAATAAATAAAGGCCCATTTAATGATGGACTTTAAACTTATATGATAAACATGTATACACTATTATACATGGATAAAACATTTCTTATCCTTAAATTAATATATCCCTTTAAATAATTATAATCCAAGTATAAACACATTAAATCCAAGTTAAAGTATACTAATAATCAAATTCAAATCATTATATTCATATACATATAGAAACAAACAATTTTTACAATTGCACAAGGTGATATACTTTTTTGCTTCATGATTTCCCTCCTTTGAGTACCAAATATATAGAAAAAATTCAATAATGAAATATGAGTGATTGGGTCAGATAAACCCATTATAATTACCTACTTTATTAATTTTTATATCCATTAGAAACACACCTATGGTTTTAACATAAATGAATATTTATAGAGTTGTGTGAATCATCAAGGCTAGAAAACTAACGTATAAATCATACAAAGATAGGTGAATAACACTATGTGATCACAATCCCTCAAGACAACATAGGTTCATATACAGTAGCATATTTTGGTATTATTTGGTAATAGTGACCAAAATCAATGGAACCAAATCTATGTAGATTAATATTCAACACACATTATCTATAATCAACATACATCATCCATGAACCATATTTTATAGGTACCAAAATAAAATTAGAACTACATGGATAAGTATTAAAACAAGTCACACCTTTATTAACTAAAGATTATATATGTTATTTTACTTCAGTGACATCCTTCAAGGATTACCTATAAAACCCAATATTTAGAAGTAGACTATAGGATGGCAACTGAATTTCATGCTTAAGGCATCATCAGTAAGAACCCCAAGGATTGATGAATGACTTCTTTGAACTACGTAACCAAATATTTCACACACTCTTGATTATTTTTAGTAAACATGATACAATAACCTTTATTTATATCCTCTACTTTATCTTTAGTATCTCTAAAAACAATCAAGTGAAACTTCCCACTTGCATTATTAAGTTTTTTATCTTTAAATTGACTTATCAAGGAGATCTTAGAGTCACATTTATAGGCCAAAATTATGTATATATTATCATATTATATAAAATTATATGTTGGATGTCCTCAATAATATAACATCCTATATGTATAAATAAGCACTATTAAACACTACAACACAAACATCAAGAGTTATAACATACACTATAATTTCATCAATCAAACATGCATTAATACAAAAATTAAATTTACATATATTACTCACCTTAATCTCTACACCTTTATTCATAAAAAAATAAGCATACAAGATTAGTTAATTATAGGTCTATATCTTCAATCTGTCTACTAATTCCTTTTTTATAAAAAATTCTTGTGAACAAGTATAAAAAAAATCATTCACTTTTATTTTATGCATCTAATATTTTTATGAAAAAAATATGAATTTTATCAGTTTTATCAATAATATGAAAACATACCTCTTTTTTGACAAAGACAAAACACAAATTATAGTCCACATAATAAATGCAACCGATGTTTTAGCTTATAGAGACAACATATCCTTCATCTCATTATTTTTCTTGAATGAATGCAATTTCATATGAAACTTACAATTTTTTTTTTAAGAATGCTTGTCAACATACATAAGGTATTTTAGTATCCTTATTGGAAATAAAAGTACCATAATTCTTATATTTATTATTACCTTGTCACTTATGCATAGAACCACCTTGTTTATTTGGATTACCTTGATAGGTATATGGAGCCTTGTTTTTTTCCACCTATAAGTAGTGAGTCTGAAAATAAGCCTCATTTACATCCATGGGCTTGGCCAAGAGGATGGATAAACTAAATTAGAAATAATTTATATATACACACAATATATTTAAACTTGATTAACTATTGACTCTTTCTCTCTTGTAGGAACCTATTGAGATTCAGTCTCTCTAAGTACATGTCTTAAAGGGTGCACTAGGAAAGGGATGGGTATACCATTAGTGTTTTAAAATATTGTTGTAGATTTCTTTCATTGATATTATTATCTCAACTTGTTTAGAGTGTCTATCTATTTATTTCCTATGATGTCTACTATGATGCCTCCTTGAAATATTGAAACACTAAAATATGGCTAAGTCAAGAATATTGAAACCTAAAATATGGATAAGTCTAAAATACTAAAATCATGAAATATGGCCAAGTCTGAAATCTTGTAGGATCATTTAAAACCTAGAATTTTCATTATATATCATAGAGGTCCAAAACCACTCTAAAAAATACTAAAATTATATATATAAAATATAACTTAAAGTATAATAAATTACATGTCAATGTATAAATGTTAACTTATACAACCTATTTCAAAACTTTTCATGCCCTTATCTAACTACTTAAGCTATCTCCCATCTGAAATATCCCCTAACAAAGAAAAAAACAACTTTTCCAACTATGTTCACCAACATATACATAATCAATCACTAAGTAAAAATCCACTTTTCCAACTACATCAACTAACACATACACAGTTGGAAACGTTATACCCATTTTCCTGCTAATTGAGCCTAGTCGATATTTTTATAAAGGGTTAAGATGTACATTATGGAACTAGGTTGTCCCAGTTAGAGGCCTAATGTCTAGTTTTCATGCATAACAAAAACAAGTTAGATGACCATGTTAGCAAAAATTTTTTAAGGGTTATGGTTTAATACGTTGATATAAATAATAACCTCACTTCAATATAATAAAGAAGAACACTAATTTTCACATTATTATAGATCGTAATTATACAAATTATACACTTGAGGAGTTATTTATTAGGATTTTATATTATAAGGAAATATGCTTGTCTTATGGGAAAGTTTTGAATGTAAATTAGGAGTCTTTTAGACTAAAAATAATTTATATAGTGTGATCCATAAGAATAAACAACCTTTTACAAAGCATAATTGGCCAAGGGAGAAATTGAGGAATGAAAGGTTCATTCAACGTAAGTATTCTAAACTCTTACTCTTTCATTTTTTTAGATTGATATTGCAGAAAGTAAAAGTTTGAATTTTTTATTACTTACTTATACTTAACACTTCATTGATTTGAGTATGGTTTTCATTTTCATGTTATGTCTATTTAATTATCCCATTTTGTACAAAAAGATTTAATATTCAATAGATTATATTTATCTTATGTATTCAAGGCCTAGATAGGGTTATTATGTGATGATACTTGACTAGAATATATGGAAACCTATCCAATGGTGATGTGTCATAATAGATCCCTTAGGTAGGGTTTAACAAATCCGAATTGGTCATGTCTTGATACAAATAGCTATGCAATGAGTTTTTGATAAGATTACCTTTTTAGATCTTGAAATTCATTAAGTAGGACATGTTTTAGATCCATCCTAATTTGTTACATAGATTTTAGTGAACTTGACATAAATCTAATGATTATACATTATTAATTTTTCATTTATGGTCAACTAGATCAGGATTTGCCATCTAGTAATTTTATCTACTTTTGTGTTTTATTTATGAAGTCAACTAGAATGAGTTAATCGATTTCATCTTTTTTAATGTATACAGTTTCAAGATTTATAGTCAACTAGATTATGTTGGTTGATCTTGTATTGTCCATTCACATACATAGTTTAATTTCAACAAACTAGATCATGTTAGTTGATCTTATCTTATCTTCCTATTTTTTGAATTTTCACTTATAGTCAATTGGATCGAGCTAGTCAATCTAATTTAATTTAATTGGTTTTACTTTGTAGTTTTTAGTAAATTAAATTGAGCTAGTTTATCTAGTCTTATTTTATGTTTTTTTAGTTTTTAGATTTTGACAGACTAAATTGATATGGTCAATTATATTTAACCATTGTGTTGCAAAGATTGATTTCATTTACAAGACAAAATCATGCTTAGATAACCAACTCATTAACACCCTTAATAATACAACTAAATTGACCTAGTCAATCTTGTTCTATTTTCCAAGTTCCTTCTATCCAACTTAGTAATTTAATTTTGTCAATTATCTAGATTTTTTATTTCTCTTTCTCATTAAAATCAATAAATACTTAAAAATTACATTTTATTTTACCAATTTTTTAATTCCATTAAAACTGTATCACACAATCAACTAGATCGATATGGTCGATCTAATTTATTTTAGATATTATTATTATTTTCCCATAATTCAACTAGATTTCGCTGGTTGATCTAGTTTTTTCTAGCCTTTTTTTAGACTAATATTTTTCTTTCAAGATTTCAACTAGATTAGCATGGACAACTTCATAGGACATGATTGATCTAGAATAATTTTACACTATCATTTTTTTTCTTTAAATGCTACTATATCAACTTGGTTAACACTATAAGTGTTATCCAACCTAGTTAAGTAGGTGGCTAACCTGGTTCAGTAAGTGGCCAACCTAGTTTAGTAACCTAATAAATTCATAATTATGTTTAAATTCTAGTTTTTAATTAGTCAATAATAATACATAATTAAGTATTTAAATCATAATCTAACTTGCATATATATATATATATATATAATAATAATAATAATAATAATACATAATTAAGTTAGATTATGATTTAAATACTTAATTATGTATTATTATTATTATTATTATATATATATATATGCAAGTTAGATTATGATTTAAATACTTAATTATGTATTATTATTGACTAATTAAAAACTAGAATTTAAACATTATATATATATATATATATATATATATATATATATATATATATATATATATATATATATGTATGTATGTATGTATGTATGTATGTATTCGATTTTGATTAGAGCTCCAATTGCTAACCCCACTTGTATTATTAATTCAAATAAAACTATTGAATGCCTTCCTGCATGTCTTCCTAATCCAAGACCATTTTCTACATCATGTAACCTAAATTTTCCATCTTCAATATGACCAAAATGTAATATAGTTGAGGTTACTCACGCTTGTCCATCTCATAATACCAATGTTGGGAATCCTCTTCCACCCAACAATCTTAATCCTCCCATTAATACAACACAAATTTTTTCTCAAATTGTTCAACAACTAAATGTTTAGAAAAAAAACTAACAATTTCTAAATGATGTAAATGTAGTCTCATATATTAAAACTGACAAGTCAACCAACTCAAGTCATAATGACTCAACTAAATCATAATTTTGTCCTTCCTCCTCTTAGAGATGCCAATAGGAATATCATATCTCAACCTCTCATCCATAAAAAAATGTTTCAACATTTTCAAAATAAAAATTTAAATCCACTAATTATATCTATAGACATTGAACACATCTCTCTACTTATAACATATAAAGGGACTAAATAGCCTTCTAACATTCACAAAATCTTTGGAAATATCTATAAAAATGGGTCCAAATATACACCTTTACTACAAATAAAATCCTAGCCAAAACCTTTGTTCACAGTCCAATTGAATGGTACAATCAAATTCCTGAATATTCCATTATATAAATATGGGATTTAGTCATTTCCCTAGTGAATCAATTAAAATATAACAACTTCCTGAAAATTACCTTAGACACTTTATCAATGTTAAGAAACTTTCTAAGGAATCTAGTGACAATTTCATCAAAGGATGGAAGTATCTAGATCACAAAGTCAGTCATAACATGAGTGATGATAATATTTTAAAATTATTTTTTACTAATTTTAAATCTCCTTGTCAATACAGAATTTGGATTTTTTTCCCTTCAAACTTTAGAATAAGCCTTAGTCTAAGAAAAAGGGAAAAGTTTAACATGATTCAATTGGAATCACCTAAATCAACTAATAAATAATCTTTCTAATAATTTTATCATAACATTGATTCATACAAACATCCCCAACCTCAAAATTGGGAATCCATCTTAATAAATTCTATCCCAAGTTACCCTCCCCTACGTCTATAATAACTTAAGAATAATTTACCACCCTCTTAACCCATGAAATTTGATCCTACCAAACATCCTCTGAAATTGTATAATATTGATAATTGTTTTGGTGGGATGCTGTGATAGGTCATTCTCATGAGACTTATCATGATATTCACTGATTTATTATTTTTTCCTTGTTTGGTCCACATTTTCATCTTGATACTCTTACACAACAGTGTTATCAATATTATATTCATACCTCTCAAACCCAATCTAAATAATAAAAATCACATCAACATCACCTACCTAATGATAAAAAATTACCCCATACCTCCACCTCATCTACTAATGTTTTCCAACCCATAATTGATCTTTCTTCCCATACCAATAAGGAAATGATAAGTAACATGAATAAATTCAAATGAGTGGTTGCATTTGTCGAACCTCAATCTCTTAGGTATCATGAACCTAAGGATAACTTAGTTTAAATTCATATTCCAAAGTTTGTCATAAATGGCCGTCCTTTAGCTTATAGACCTATTCATTCCTATACTACACATCCTATGTTAATTTTAACATCATCAAAATCTAACATATTAACACATTTGCCTATCTTGAACTTCATCCAAAATCCCAATTTGTTTCATTGTAAATGTTAGAATTCACCTCACTCCACATCACATGTTCTACATCTTAAGATGCCCATCCAAATATCACTTCAGAATTTGGGCCATCTTGAGATGCCCATCCCTAAATCATATTACATATTGAGGTATACTATGATGCCAAGTCTTCTTTTACATTTCATAATAAAAAATAGATTCAACATCAAGAAACCTTCTGAGACACATAGGCCTGTATTTGACAGATACATCTTTGATTTAGATGTTAGCATGGATTTTTTTATTTTTTATTTCTTAATATCTTATTTATTTGTTTTTTCTAATTTTATTTAATTTTTGTTCCACCATTTTTTCCTTTTTGGTAATTATGTTTTATATCACATTACATTTGACATTTATTTCTTTTATGGTTCCTGGGTATAAAATTTGAGTTTTTCATTTATTTTCATTTTGTCACATTTATATCCTTGTTTCTTTAGTATATTTATGATTATTTTACCCTTATTTAATTTCCCCCTTTGTTTGTATGCCTCTTTACCTTATCCTCCTTTGGTATGACTAATGCTATTATTAAGACTTCTTCTAGATACCTTGTAGGTTAGTATGATGTTCTTAGTGATATGAATATCATAACATAGCTCCAACAATTTCATATCAGTATTTTACCTTCTTATAATTAGATATGAGAATATCCATAATTATATCACTTATCACATGGAAATATCTCTCACAGTCACCATAGTCTCCTTATTTCATTTCATTTCATTTCAATTGAGGTACACATAGGTCAGTTTTGAGATTACACACTTCTAGACATGTCTATGAGCCATTAGGCAACATGGTTTTTGGGTCCTTCGATATAATTACCAAGTGTAAGCTCCTTTATGTTCTTCACCTATTTCACTCATGATTGGTTCTCTGATCCCATATGGAGGAGGAAAATAGAAAAAGTGAAAAAAATTAAAATATGAATCATAAAAGAAAAAAAGGAAACGATAAAAAAAACAAAAACAATTTTAAAATTTATATCATACTATAATATATGATATTTTCCACATCTCCTATCTTATTCAAAACACAAAATACATAGTTGGCCTCATGATAATCTTAAGGTATATTGAATTATGATAGGCCAATAGACATGGATGGAAATGGTTGATTTGTGGATGTAAATAGGTGATTATTGGATGTAGAAGATAAATAATCAAGATGGACATAATTACAAATCATTATTAATTAGTCGGTATGTTGGTAGGTATTTTTGGCAAATGGTAAATAATTTGAATTACAATGTATCCCTTCTAATAGTTGTAAATATTGAGAAGGTTGAGGATCAATAAGAAGTGTAATATTGATAACGTCATGAGAAAAATTTAAAAATAAATAGAGGATGGATGGAATGGCATTCATGGTATCAATCTGTGGATGGTTAAGGAGTAGGTTGTATGGGAGATCTAGATCAAAAATGTGAATGAGGGTTTCTTGGATGATAGGCCCCATTATGAGTGGAAGAGAAATATCTTTCACTAACTAGTGCTCATTATTATCATATGCCTTAATATTAATGGTATTCGATTATAGTGATAATTAATAATTACCAAATGATTTATCAAGCTTAATGTACCAAGATTTAACCTTAATATATTATCTATAAATACCCTTTTCACTTTATTCTTATAAGTGAATAATTTTATGTATAATGGAAAATTTTGGGATGAACCCATAGTTGAAATGTCTAAGTAGTCAAATGTCACTTGATTATATTAGGACAAGTGTCATATAAGCACTTGAAATTTGGATTCTTATAAGGTTTTTCTAAAAATGTCCTTATAGGTGGGAGATATCTTGAGAAGGTAAAAAATAGAAATATGGGCTGGTGTTTTCTCAAGTTTCTCTATGATTTTATATGTTAACTTAAAGTGTAGGGAAAGAGGAAATTATAATTATAATTTTAGCATCCATTATGGTGTGTTGAAAGTTTGGGTTAAATTTTGATAACAAAAACATGATGACCCATATGTTCAATGTGATTGACTATACTATCAAAGTGATGCATAGTTTGGTTAACATTATTCATTTGGTTTTGAATTTTGTTTTGCTTAGTAAAAAATTTCTCAGTATATATGAATGTATCTTGATATATCCATAGTTTTTTATTGCGAGAAGTTGATGCAATATTTTCAACTTATATGTTTACATGATAAAT
>JARHVA010006359.1:225000-230000 GCA_037957365.1 Torreya grandis
GTATCTAGCTCACAAAGTTGATCATAACATGAGTGATGATAATATTTTAAAATTATTTTTTACTACATTTAAAGGTCCTCTTAAATAAAAAATTTGGATGTTTTTCCTTCAAACTTTAGATTAAGCATTAGACTAAGAAAAAAGGAAAATTTTATTATGAGTCAATTTGAATCACCTCAATCAACTACTAAATAATCTTTTGAATAATTTTATCATAACATTGATTCATACAAGCATCCCCAACCTCAAAATGGGGCATCCATCTCAAGAAATTCTAACCCAACCCACCCTCCCCTATGTCTATAATAACTTAAGAATAAATTACCACCATCTTAGCCCATGAAATTTGATCCTACCAAACCTCCTCCAAAATGGTATAATATTGATAATTTTGTTGGTTGAATGTTGTGATAGGTCATTCTCATGAGAATTATCATGATGTTCACTGATTTATTATTTTTTCCTTGTTTGGTCCACATTTTCTTATGATACTCTTACACAACAATGATATCAATACAATCTTCATGCCTCTCAAACCAAATCTAAATAATGAAAACTACATCAACATCACCTACCTAATGATAAAAATTTACCTCATACTTCCACCTCATCTACTAATGTTTTACAACCCATAATTGATATTTCCTCCAATACCAATAAGGAAATGATAACTAACATGAACAAATTCAAATGAGTGGTTGTATTTTTCCAACCTCAACCTCTTAGATCTCATGAACCTAAGGATAACTTAGTTTAAATTCATATTCCAAAGTACATCATAAATGGTCCTCCTTTAGCATATATACATATTCATACCTATACTACACATCCTATGTTAATTTTAACATCATCAAAATCTAAGATATCAAGACATTTGCCTATCTTGAACTTCATCCTAATTGTTCAAATTCACCTCACTCCACATCACATGTTCGACATCTTGAGATGCCCATCCAAATACCACTTTAGGCTTTGGGGCATCTTGAGATTCCTATCCCTACATCATATTCCACTTTGAAGTATACTATGATTCGCAATATTCTCTTACATTGCATAATAAAAAATAGATTCAATGTTAAGAAACCTTTTGGGACACATAGGCTTGTATATGACATATACATCTTTGATATAGATGTTAGCATGGATTTTTATTTTTGTTTTTATATCCTGTTTATTTATTTTTTATAATTTTATTTCATTTTACTTCCACAATTTTTTCCTTTTTGGTTATTTTGTTTAATATCACATTACATTTGACATTTATTTCCTTTATGGTTCCTAGGTATAACCTTTGATTTTTTCATTGATTTTCATTTTGTCACATTTATATCATTATTTCTTTAGTATATTTATGATTATTTCACCCTTATTTAATTTACCCCTTGTTCATATGGCTATTTACCTTCTCCTCCTTTGGCATTAATAATGTTATTAAGAACACTTATTCTAAACACCTTGTATGTTAGTATGATGTTCCTAGTGATATGAATATCATAAAATATCTCCATCGATTTCATATCACTATTTTACCTTCTTATGATTAGAAACAAGGATATCCATAATTTTATCACTTATCACATGGAAATATCTCTCACAGTCACCATAGTTTCCTTATTTCATTTCATTTGAGGCACACATAAGTTAGTTTTGAGATTACACACTTCTAGACATGTCTATGAGCCATTAGACAACATGGTTTTTGGGTCCTTCTCTATAATGACCAAGTGTAAGCTCCTTTATGTCCATCACCTATTTCACTCATGATTGGTTCTTTTATCCCATATGGAGAAGGAAAATAGAAAAAGTGAAAAAAGCTAAAATATAAATCATAAAAGAAAAAAAGTAAATGATAAAAAAGGAAAAACAATTTTAAAATTTAGATCACACCAGAATATGTGATATTTTACACATATCTTATCTTATTCAAAACTATAACTACATATTTGGCTTCATGATAGTGTTAAGGTACATTGAATTATGATAGGCCAATAGACATGGATGAAAATGGTTTATTTTTTGATGTAAATAGGTGATTAGTGGATGTAGAAGATGAATCATCAAGATGGACATAATTAAAAATCATTGTTAATTAATCAGTATGTTCACAGGTATCTTCAGTAAATGATAAATAATTTAAATTTCAATGTATCCCTTATAATAATTTTAAATATTGAGAAGGTTGAGTATAAATAGGATGTGTAATCTCCATAACTTTATGAGAAAAATTTAAAAATAGATAGAGGATGGATGGAATGGCATTCATGGTATCGTTATTTTGATGGTTAAAGAGTAGGTTGTATGATAGGCCCCATTATGAGTGGAAGAGAAATATCTTTCATTGACTAGTGCTCATTGTTATGATATGCCTTAATTTTAATGGTATTTGACTCTAGTGATAATTATTATTTTCCAGAATGATTTATAAATATTAATGTGTAAAGATTTAACCCTAATATATTATCTTAAAATACCCTTTTCACTTTATTCTTATAAGTGAAGAATTTTATGTATAATGGAAAATTATGAGATGAACCCATAGTTGAAATGTCTAATTAGTCAAATGTCACTTTATTGTTTGAGGAAATGTGTCATATAAGCACTTGAAATTTTGATAGATTGATGCAATATAGAGTTTGGATTATTATAGGGTTTTTTAATAAAAAATCATTATAGGTGGGAGACGTCTTGAGAAGGTTAAAAATAGAAATCTAGGTTGGTATTTTCTAAAGTTTCTCTAAGATGTTAAATTTTCATTAAATGGTAAAGAAAGGGGAAATTAGAATTATAATTTTGGGGTTAAAATTTGATAACAAAAACTTGATGACCCATATGGTCAATGTGATTGACTATACTATCAAAACAATGCATATTTTGGTTGACATTATTCATTTGGTTTTGAATTTTATTTTGATTACTAAAACATTTCTCATTATTTAGGAATGTATCTTTATATATCCATAGTTTTTTTATTTTTAGAAGTTGATGCAAGATTTTCAACTTATATGTTAACATGATAAATTAGATCTTGAATATAGTGATTAAGGCTCATATAATCGTTGGAGTATAACCTATTGATTTTATGGTAGTGTAAATATTTATTATCTCTATAGAACTCAAGATTTGGAAAGTTTTTATAAAATGCTTTAGTATTTAAAAATCTGATCATCTTTGTGACAACCAACTTTTGAAAGACTGCTTAAAGTGGTTCTCTCAAAGGAGTGAATGCTCATTTTATAATTTCTTTTAGATTTGAATGATATATAAGGTAATGTTATTGATAATTTAGGTGATTTGGATTTGTTTAAAATTAGTCACACCATCCCCTACCACATTCTTGTTCTTCACATAAAACTTTTGTTTTTCATTTTGACTTGAAGATGAGTTGTCATATTTGAATATTTTGATGGTACCTTTCGTAACTAGTGTTATTTCAATTTGAACTCATTTTTCTATGATTTCATATAAAAAAAATAGCATAATATAATTGTAACTGATATTAAAATTATCACTTCAGATTACTTTTAATGATAACTATAAGTTAGTTTTAGGGAAGTGACCATGGGAACCAACTTGATAAAGCACTCAATATTTTCAATAAGGAAGGGAATCTCTATTATATTTATTTTTTAGAGTTATATATATGTATGTGTATGTGTATGTGCATATGTATGTGTGTGTGTGCATATATATATATATATATATATATATATATATATATCTGTGTGTGTGTGTGTGTATATATATATATATAAATGTGTGTGCATATATATATGTACGTACATACATACATATATATATATATATATATATATATATATATATATATATATATATATATATATATATGCACACACACACACACACACACACACACACACACACACACACATATATGCACATACATATATGTGTGTGTGTGTGTGCACATATATATATGTGCATATATATATATATATATATATGTGTGTGTGTGTGTGTGCATACATATATATATATATATATATATATATATATATATATATATATATATATATATATATATATATATATATATATATATATATATATATATATAGATATATATATATGCACATACATACATACATACATACATACATACATACATACATATATATATATATATATATATGGAGTGCTTTATCAAGTTGATTTTCAATAAGGAAGGGAATCTCTATTATATTTATTTTTTAGAGTTATATATATGTATGTGTATGTGCATATATGTGTGTGTGTGTGTGTGTGTGTGTGTGTGTGTGTGTGTGTGTGTGTGTGTGTGTATGTACATGTATATGTACATATACATACACATACACATACATATACATATTTATCGACACACACACACACACACAAACATATGTGTATTTGTATATGTATATGTACTTATGCATACACATATACATATTTATCTACACACACACACACATAAACATATACATATACATATACATGTGTATGTGTATGTGTATTTGTGTGTATACATACACATATACATATACATATATATACACACACATATACATATATGTATGTATGTGTGTGTGTGTATATATGTATATATATATATATATATATATATATATATATATATATGTATATATATATATATATGTATGTATATATATATATATATATATATATATATATATATATATAAATATATATATATATATACATATATATATATATATATATGTGTGTGTGTGTGTGTGTGTGTGTGTGTGTGTGTGTATATATGTATTATATATATATATATATATATATATCTGTGTGTGTGTGTATTTATGTATATGTATGTATATATGTATGTCTATATATATATATATATACATATACATATACATATACATATACATATAAACGTATATATGTATATATATATATATACATATATGCATATATATATATATATGTATGTATATGCATATATATATATATATACTTATATGCATATATATATATATATACACATATATGCA
>JARHVA010006359.1:242500-255000 GCA_037957365.1 Torreya grandis
ATTTATCTTACATTTTAATTTTTAGTAGGATAAAGGAAGAAAATTTGATTCACTTAAGACAAATGTTTCAATGGTTATAATATAAAAAATTACAGTTAATTTTAATAAAACAATTTTCAATAAGGAAGAATTAGTATAATATGGTTTTGTAATTTATGAAGAAGTATTGAAGATGGTTATAGAGAATTGTCAAGTTATCATTGAGTGGAAATAACATATACCTCCATTTAAAATATTTATTTTTCATAGATTGTAAATATATATATATATATATATATATATATATATATATATATATATATATATATATATATATATATATATGAAGTTCATTTGCAAATTTAGTGGAACATGGAAGTCTATTATAGATGCATGAGGTGGTAAAAGAGAATTTTTATATCTAATTTAAGTATAACATATCTTATAATATTTGGAAGGGAAATTTAGTAAAGAACACCTATTTATGTCACATAATTTTACCAAGGTATTTATATTTATTGAGATGAAAGTAACACAACCATAGTGTCTATGATGAGTGAAGAAGGAAGGTACATTTCTTAATTTAGTGATAAAATTAATGATACAAAGAAAAGTATTTACATTATAATTATAATTTATGTGTCATAGTTCAGTCACTCAGAAATTGTAAGAATGCTATATTCTCTAATAATTTATTTTTAGACATGGGCCATTAAGAATTGTAATGCATCAATAATAAAGGTAAGAAAAACCAAATACATATGAAATCATTTGAGTTTATAAAAACATACTCACTTTTTTGAAACATAGGAGTAGATAGTATGGAAAATTTATAGACACACCAAATATAATGTGTTTCTTGTTACTTGAGAGTCCTGTGGAATTCATGGGATTTGATTCCATTAAATATTTATATGTAGAAGATGAAAATTTAAAGATTGAATGGAAAACATCGAGAAATCCATTTAATTTGGAAATAATAGCAAGGTTATATTACATGAAGTAATAAGGATTGATTTTCAAAATAAAAATATTATGTATACCTTGAGGTTATATTCTAAAAAATTTTATCAAAGAAAAGCACAATGAGAGACTAACATGTCATTTCAGATATGAAAACACATATTTGTTGTTTTTTTAGAATTTACTTTTTGCTAATTTGATTGTGGATGTGCATAAGTATATTTATTACTGTGTATTTTTATAGTTTCTAAAAAGTAATAATGTATAACACAAGGTTGAATCCACCACTATCTATCATGGATGCTCCATGGGAACATATCATGGCATTTTTTTTAGGATTTCCTAAAATACATAAATGCCATGATTATATTAATATTATTGTAGATAGTTTTGACCACACATTCATACTGGGGGGTTCAATAAATATAATCTTATCTTTTACTTAATGAAAATTACTATCCATAATCAAATAATTGATATAAAAATGACACAGATTGATACCATATTTATGTGGAAACCCTTTTAGGGAAAAACCACAAATGAATATTTGCTTAGAACTACCATTCAAATCCAATCATATAATAATATTTTTTTAAAAATTGTAGTCACAAACCTACTAGAGACACCATATCCATTTCTAAACAATTTTTAGGCACCAACCTAGTAGACACACTAATCCCCTCTAGTTAGCACCAAATTAGTAAGAGACACCAATATCTTCTTTCTGAGGCACTGACCTCTACTAAAATAATATTCCATCTTACTATTATTTCTTCATCAGTGAATGATGGTAAATACAATTTCTTCTTCTACTTATCCACAAAAATTTGCTTATGCTTGAATGATAAAAAGAATTAATTCCATTCTTCAAATCTGTATGTGTTTGTATGGTATATCTTTTTATTCTCCACACAACTACTTCCTTATCTTATATATTACTCTTCAAATATCTCATAATATAACTTACTTATATTTATCAACCTTATATATCTTTCAAAGGCTCTTAAAAAATGAGTCATCCCATCCAAGAGGCACCTCTTCACCAAAATATTTGCCCATTCTCTTTTACATCGACATTTATGTTGACAATTTTGTTAACATTTCCATTAATAATTATATTGATATGTCCATTAACAATTCTATTGACTTCCAATACAATTCCATTGATATTTCTATTAACATCAATTAAAATTCCTTTGACATCAATGATAATATTCCAATAATTTCCCTTTTTGTCATTGATGGAAAATATGTGGATAAACTCTCCCTTGTTTTAGTTCTCCACCTTTGCTCACTCTTTCATTAAATATTCCCCTTTGACATCAATGGAAAAGTGATTTTAATTATAATTTCATCCACAAATAGATCATGGGAAAAATCCATGTCATCTTCTTCAACATCACCACAACTAAATGGTTATCTTTATGCTCTTCTATTTCATTTTGCATAAGCACTTCTTCTTTTCTCATTTTTTCTCCTTGAATTTAATCAAATATTGACATTTCAACATCATCTACATCCATTTTGATTATCTATAGCTACTCAAGTGTTAAATATTCTTTTCCATTTCCCTTTATATATGCATATCATGCTCCCTATGCTCATTAATATTCCCAACTTGATCTCTTGTTGGATCTGAGCTACCTTATACAGTCTGCACTTGGAATTAGCCCAAGCCTATTGTAAGATGTTATAGACCCTATCTAATTTCATTCTACTATGTTCCTTCCTTTTTTACTAATTTTAAATAACAATACCATCATGTGCATCATTACTCTGACAAAGAATAGTCATTAGATGATCTTTCTCTTTGTCTTCTGAATGCATATCACCAAAGAATCAAAAGGGTTTAAAGATAATTCAATGATTATCTACCATTAAATTCATATTTTTTTATGAGCTTAGTGATACCTCTTGTGCAAGAAATTTAGTTTATAAAAAGATGTGTCTTTCCTTATTTTCTCTCTCATTCTTCTTTTTCCATACTATTGAATTTTCCTCATTGTTTTCACTCATGGCTTCTACTTTCTTATTATACCTAGGAGGTTTCATTAAAAAATATATATATATAAAAGCATGACTTATGTCAAAATTTGGTGTACTTATAGTATCTAACATTTTAATCTAATAAAGGATAAAATGGATTGTAGTTTATATTTTAAGACCCATAATAAATTATATTATTATTCAGTACAAAATCATTTCTTGCTCGTGCCCTACAATCTCTTGATTTATGACCAAAATGACTACATAAATAACAATAAACATAAAAATAACTCTATAACTTGGTCATATGTGCCTGCCTTGAAGAAAGGAATTTATGAATTTGTGCTTGTTATCTTTCAAATGAGTGCTTGTTTTTTTGTCATAATTGATTCTCTTTCTTCTTACTGATAGGACTTTTGAGAACGTCTACATAAATTTTTATCTTTTCCTCATTTGCATTCTTTGGTGGCTCTTTGTGCTCTTCCTTGTTGGCCATCTAATTTTATTTATATCCAAGACTACTATTTATAAGTGGTGACGTCTACCCATTTATGATATCATCTAATATCTAAGTCCTCTTCTCAAATTTCAAGATTCTATTTAGTTTAGTGGTTGTTTTTCTAGTTCCTTCCTCAAGGAAACAATTTTGGACATTTTCCTCTCACAAATTTCTTATGTTATCTTCAATTATATTTTCATCTCTTCTTCTATCCTTTTTTCCTCATTAAGTTTAATCTTTAAGATAATTAAAATCTTTTCTGATTACTCAAGTCTTTGTGATAATTTAGCTCTTGAATCACAATCCTCCTTTTCATATTTCTCAAGGTGTAAATTTTATTTCAAATTCTTTTTCTTAATAAATTTTATCTCACCTAAAGCATAGATGACTTATTCTTCAAGATCTATCTCTCCTTCATCTTTGACATCTTCTTTCTCTTTCAAGGTGTCTTCATTTGTAAAGGCATAATTTTTCATTTCTATAGCCATGAACTGAGTTTCTTGTCCATCACTATCTGATATACTCTCATCATTTTCCTCAGCTAAGCGACCATCCTTTTTATAACATAGGATTTTCTTGTGATTACTAATTTTTTTATTATTTTCATTTTATTTAAAGATTTTCTTGTATTTACTTTTCTTTTTTCTTTCCTTGTTATAATTTTACTCATCATCACAATCATGCTTGTGTGGAAATTTAGAAGCAAAGTGACCTAGTTTACCATAATTGAAACACTTGAACAACATATTACCTTTATATTTGTTGGATAACTTTTTAATATTTATGAAAAATATGACCTCCTTCACATCTTCTTCATCATCGGTGCTATATCTTGATTCTGGCTCTTTATATTTCCCTTTCTTAGAAGATTTGAAGGATGCCTATTTATTAGATGATTTTATCCTTTTCTGTTCTCATTTCATATGTCATGAGGATCCAATGTAATTCATCCATTGTTACCATATCTAGATCTCTCATTTATTTAATGACAAAGACTTTGGTATTAAATATTAAGGGAGAGACCTTAATACTTTTTTCAAAATCATTATGTCTTCAATATTTTCTCCAAGATGTCTAATAGTGTTGATGATTTCATCTAAGTGAAGTAGATAGGATCGAATGTTTTCTTCATCCTTCATTTTTAAAATTTTAAACTATCTTCTATATGTTTGAAGCTTGGCCTTCTTCACCTTATTATCACCTTCATAGATTTTTTGTAGTCTATTCCATATTTCCTTCATCGATTTATAATGCATCACCTTGACAAAATCTTATTCTGATAGACCACACAATATTATATTCATAAAAATTACATTTTTATCTTGTTTTGTTGGTGGAGATGATGGAGTAGTATAACCACATACTATTTCTTGCTAGATACCAAACCCTAAAGACATTAAATAGATTTTCATTATTATAATCTGAAAATCATAATTTATTCCATCAAATAATGAAGCCTTATATGTATAAAAACCTTATTTTCCATCGATGTGTGCTTTAGATATCTACCTTCTAATGGTTAGGTTATTTATAAAAGAACCACTCTAATATCAATTATCGAGCACATGTTTACATTGATAGGGGTTAATTAGTATAATATTATCTTTTACTTAATGAAATATAATATCCATAATGAAATTATTCACATAAACACGACATAGATTGACAACATATTTATGTGGAAACCCTTTCAGGTAAAAACCACAAGTGAATAATTTCTTAGAATTGCCATCCAAATACAGGTTTATAATAATATTTTTTTTAAACATTGTAGGCATTAATCTACAAGAGACACCAATCCCCATCATTAAATTTTTTATAAGAACTAGCTTATTGTAGACACCAATCCCCTCTGCTCTACAACAACTTGGTAAGAGACACCAATGTTGTCTTTCTGAGCTATTAACCTCTATTGAAATGATCTTCCACTTTACTATTGTTGCTTCATGAATGAATTATGGAAAATTCCATTTCCTCTACTACTTCTCCATAAAATTATTCTTATGCTTGATTGATAAAAATAATTAATTCCATTCTTCAAATCTACTTGTGTTTCTATGATATATCCTTTAATTCTCCACACACTTGATTCCTTCTCATATTTATTAATCTTCACCAATCTCACACATCATCTTCCATATCTTTCTCAACCTTATATCTACATTATATAGCCTTCAAAGGCTCTTCAAAAAAGAGGCATCCCATCCAAGAGGTACCTCTTGACCAAGATATGGGACCATTGACATTTGCATCAACATTTCCATCGACATTTCCATCAACATTTTGAAATTTACATTGACATTTATTTTGACATTTACATTGACAATTCTATTGATATTTCCATTAACATTAATTATAATTCTTTTCACATGAATGATAATATTCCAATAGACATTTTCTCCAAGATAACATATTTATTTACAAGAAATGTAATTAATGATTCTACACACATATATCTAACATAATTTTTAGTAAAGTTAAGAGGATGCATGGATTACATATCATAGTATCTCAATGATATATTAAATTATAAGAAATTTATATAGGACACTGAAGGACAAGTTGAATATAAATATATTGATCAGTTTAGTTTATTATCCTCAAACAAATGGAAATATTGATGTATTTAATATAAGTCTTATTGAACCATTACAATATATTATTATAGGAAATATAGGAACATGGGATTCAGTTTAGGTGCAAACTAATTTTTTTACAAATGATTTGGTTTATTGGAGTTAAGGAATTTAACTACATCAAAGTAGAAATAAGGAAGAGTCATGAAATAGAATAATTTTATTAATATATTCAAAACTCACATCGGTAAGTATATGAATAATTATAAATAAGTACAACATAATATAAACAACACACAAATTTGAATACAAGAGTAATAGAATATCAATTGGTAGACATAGTTTTTGCACACTAATGGAATGAGAGGTTCCAAAATGGAAATTTTGAAAATTTTAAGTGAAAGAATATTATAAAATTTAAAGTGTTGAGTAATTTATCACTCAGTTCATATGAGATTGAGTTTCCTAAAAGTATATAAATTTTTACCCATTTTAAATTTTATAGACATTTATTATTATTATAATAGGTAGAAAAATAAGGAAATCATAACCTCATATTATGGATATGTTTATTAGAGATATATAATTGTTACAAAATTTAAAAAATATTTTTTATGGTGATTGATTCAAGATTCAAATATAGGACATGTCAAATGGAGTATAAAGAGAAATTGGTGAAGTATAAAGGCAAACAATATAGGATATGACATGGATGAACACATCAAAAGCTAGTAAACATGGAATACTAATAGTCTAAAACTTGGAATGCAAATAAATTAAGATATTGTGTTCCTATTTATCTTACTTGGGTAGTGTGATGAAGGATCACCTAGGTTCATAAGTCACATTTTATCAAAAAATTAGACTTTGTGTAGAAATAAATAATGTTTAGTGTTGTACACTAGATGTTATTTTACATCAAAGTATTTTGGCTTAACTTATAGAGCCTTTGTGTACGTGTAGATTTAGTTTCATTAACCCTATTTAGTTAATAAATGTTTTAATTTTAAGAGGTTAGTAAATTAATATTCAACTTACTTGTGAACCTCTACACAAACAAGTTTTGTAAGTTTTACGAAGAGAAGTTAAGGTGGAATTTTTTAATTCAAAATGTACTAATGTTTATATATGTTTCATGAAGATTTAAAAACATAATAAAGTGATAGTGGTGCTAAAAAACATGGTAGGGAATGTGTTGTATAAAGCTTTTGTATAGATTTCTCTACATAGATTATGTTTGTGAATTATTTTGATATACACTTTTGATGTACAATCTATGTGCATGGTATTAAATGAAAAAAATGCTTCTCACAGACTAAATATTATGATTGATGGGGGAAAATATTATTTAAAATATATATGAAGGATTTGTTTCAAATTCCTAACTATTATTTACTTCATTGGATGTTATGTTTATTAAATTTATCATCTTGATGTGTTATTAGGAATTGTGAGCATACTATGTGTTTACTAATGTTTCATTGAGTAGGTGAGTTTTTTGAGAGGATTAATGTAAACACATTGTTCATGTAACTATATAAACATCGCTCTATATTTCAGAGAGATTTATATTTATAAAGATTAATAAATAGCATCCAAAGTAAATAGGTTATAATACATCTCAATTGAGATCCCTATGGATGCATTACAATCTATATGTGGACTAGAGGTGTGTGTAAGTTGTAATTTCTACCATTAAAACAATAAAGGACATGGTTATTTTTTTCCATTATATTTTCATGTGGATGATTTTTCATCAATTTAATATTTGTGTTGAATTTGTGGGCTACGTTAGCTATGATGATCTTTCATTAGATCATTTATTTGTGGTTACACCACTTTTACAAATGTTACTGCAAGTGAAATGACATATGAATGTTACAATATACAAGACATTTTTTGGAATAGGAATAAATTTTGATAAGCATTAGAGTATCTATTATGAGGATCATATATATTTTAAAATTTGATACTTTTGAACATACAAATTTATTACTAAGAAAAATATGTAAAAGTATAAATGTGTCAAAGAATAATATTGTGTCCCATTACGCAAAGAAAAAAGTATAAAAAAATAAATCCTAAAAAATACATAATAATTTTAATTTTTTTCTTAAAAATATATATTCACTACATCTTTATATATATATATATATATATATATATATATATATATATATATATATATATATATATATATATATATATATATATATATAATATAAAACACATATGTTTGAACAATATCATTATCCAAAACTCAGGATATTTTGAATGGAGATGGTAAGTGTATGTAAACTCGTCATACCAAAAAGTAGGAAATAGTATAATATTTTTCATCGTAATTACTTAATTAAATATAAAATAAATAAATTATAATATCCTTTAATATTATAGATGAAAACTCAAATTTAATAATCCTTTCATTAAAATCCAAATGATAAAAACTATCAAAAGTTTGGTAAAATCATAGTATAAATAGAATAAATATTACATGTAAAGCATATAAAATTTCCTTAATACATAAGGGTATTTGAATTATTAAAAAACAATATAATAATTAAATATTTATCATATGTTTTACTAAAAATAGTACGATGGTGAACATGTATATTAAAAAATGTTATGATAAAACATAATTTAATATCTTATATCCATCACTGTAATGGAATTCCATGAAATATAACCACCTCTTTCAAAATAAATTAGCCACATGAGTAGCATCATTATTTATATTAAAAGATATGAACTAGGCAATCTTTGAAAATTTATCCACAACTACAAAAATGGATTCATGCCCTCTCTGATTTCTTGGTAGCCCCATGATAAAATCCATGTTAATGGAGTCCAGAGGTTTATTTGGTATTGGTAATGGCTGATAAAGACCTACATTATTGATATTTTCTTTGAAAAATTCACATACCTTACATTCTTATAGAAATATATTTACATCTATTTGCATTCTAGGCCAACAATAATGACTATTTAGCCAATCCAAGGTCTTGTCAAGACCAAAATTACCTATTAAAATCCCACAATGTTTTTCCTTAATCAATTTATCTCTCATGGAACTCCATGACACATAAATTTTAACTTCCTTAAATAATAAACCATTTTCTATCATATAATCTATCCAAGGCTCTATGTTTCTAGTAGTTGACTGCTTACAAACCTCATATGATTCTTGGAAATCTAAATCAATTTCATACAACTCATTAAGTGACACTTTTCCTCCACTCTTAATCTAAATTTATATTATGGGTAAAGACCTTCTATGTAGAGCATCTGCTAACTTGTTAGTTTGTCCTTTATTATGCTTTATGACAAAATTGAAGTTTTTCAAGTACACAACCCACTTCATATGACTTTAATTGACCTTGGACTAGTTAGTTATGAACTATCCATGATTATTTGTGATGATAAGAAACACCTTTGGCATTATATAGTGTCTCCACTTCCTCAAGGCTTGAACCATAACATAGAACTCTAGATCATAAACATATTACTTTTTCTTGGACTCAATTAAGTTCTCACTAAGGTATGTTATATGTATTCCCTCTTGACTCAGGATAGCTCCAATGGCCACCCCATTTGCATCACACTCAACTTTAAAGACCTTGTTCAAATAAGGAAGTGGGAACATAGGTTGCTCTATGATTCTCTTCTTCAAAATCTAAAATTTTCTCTCAGGTATATATATCCACATAAATCTCTTTTTATCCCATGTTATAATATTGATAATGGGTGCACAAATCCCATTAAATTTTTTGAAAATCTTCTTATAAAATATAGTTAATCCATGGAAGCTTTTTACCTCATATGTTATCTTTGGGGTTGGCCAGTAAATGATGCATTTCACCTTATATTTATCCATCTTAAAAATACCTTAAGTGATCACAAAACCAATATATACCATCTCTATCTTCTTGAACAAAAATTTACTAATTTTAACCAACAACCTCTCCTCTTACAACATTTACAATACCATTCTTAAATGTGGAAAATGCTCCTCTTTACTTGGGTTGTAAATCAATATGTCATCTAAATATACAATAAAAAACTTACCAATTAAAGGCTTTAAGACTTCATAGATGAGTCTCATGAATGCATTTAGGTAATTAATTAGACCAAATGGAATAATAAGCCACTAATACAATCCCTTATTAGTCTTAAATTCATTATTCCATTCGTCGTCTTCTCTTATCATTATCTAATGATAACCACTCTTAAGATCCATCTTAAAAAAATAGTAAGAACAACTCAAATAGTCCACCAAATCTTGAGTTCCTAGAAGAGTAAGTATATATCTTCAAGTTATCTTCTTGATTTCTCTACAGCCAATGGATATTATCTAATCTCCTGATTTCTTTTGCACTAGTATAGATGGTACTACACATGGGCTGAGGCTCTCTTTGATAAATCATTTATCTAATTGGTCTTTTATTTGCTTCTTGATTTTTTCATTATCTTATGGAGTCATCTTGTAGGTAGATTTGTTAGGAAAACTTGCACCTACTACAAAGTCAATATGATGAGTGATGCTCCAATAGGTGGAAACTTAGTGGGAAGATCATCCAAAATAATATCAATAAATTCCTCCAACATATCCTACACTTCTTGAGGTAGTTTATTCAATTTTATGGATTTTACAATAGTCTTTGGTCTAATTACCACTGAAAAATGCAACTCTTTCTCTTTCATAAAATTTAATAACTCTTTATCACTCACCATCATAACACTTTCATTGTTTTTTTGTCCATTGTCTTATTCTTTTGATGGGAATAATGTATGACTTATGCTAGCCTTATCCAAGGTGTAAACATTCTTCCTTACATCATGAGTAGTCTTTATATCATATTGCCAAAGCCTCCCTAAAAGCACATGGAACACATCCATTGGCATTATGTCACATAGAACCTTATCTTATATCCTCCAGTCTAAAAATCTAGCCAACACTGCTCTTTCACAATACCCTGATTCATTTTCTAAATTTGTGAGACCTTATAGGGATTTGGATGTGGTATTCTCCTTATTCAAATATTTTCTACCATCTCCACTACCACTAGATTATCTATACTACATGAATCAATCACCAATTTATAGTACTTAACTTGGCATTTATAAGTTGTCTTGAATAATGTCATTCTTTGGGAAGAATCCTTCTCATTAGGTGGTTTTATCAACACTCTCCTCATCAAAAAAGACTCACCAAATTCTAGATATTATATGTGTGATGTAGAATCCACTCAATTTTAGAGACACTAGCTTGAGAATTTTCCAAACACTCTCAAAATATGTGAATTAAAAATTTATTACATTTCATACACTTACTAGTGAATCCATGAAATATTTTTCCTCATTATGTGTATCCTCCTCTTAAGTATGGCCTCCTTCCCCTGAACCCACTTATTGAATTAAATGAATGTTTTTGAGAGATACTTTGTTATGAATTTTTATATTTTGAGATGTGCCTCTTCCTCAATTTCAACCTCTACATCTATAAGTTGTCTCTACCTCTATTTTACCATGTTTTCCTTCTATTTAGCTTGTCTTCTACCTTTAAAATATAATGATAACATTCTTCAAGTATCCTTAGAATTACTAGGTTGAGTTCATATTGAAGATTATACCTTAAACCATTAAGATATGAATAAATCTTCTCCACACCCTATTATAAATGTCCTAATTTGATTGTCAACTTATATAACTCCTCATTATACTCCTTAAAGCCCATCTCTTTATACTTTGAATTATTTAGTTTATTGAATAGGTTTATACGATAATCACTAGGAAAAATTTTTTCCTTTAATTTTGATAACATCATGTGCTAATATTTGATCTTGGATATACCTTTATTTCTCCTTTCATCCTATATATAATCCCACTAAAGGGATGCATGTGATTTTTATTTTTGTGAAATTAAATTTTACTTTTGCTCATATGAAACATTGTCATAAACAAAATATTTATCTATCTCTGTAATCTAGTCAATGAGTTTATCTCCATCTAGGCTACCTTCATAAGTGGAAAATTTTATCTCTAGTTTATACCCCTATCACATGACTACTTTAGTAGTCTATCAATTCCTTCTTCCTCATACTCTTCAACTTCTTGTACCTATTCTTGTCCTTATGGTTATTCTTCCATGTCACTGATGTCTCCTATTATAAATCCCCTTATTTGATTGGCCTCTACTATTATAATACTTACATTAAAACTGATCCTCAGGTTTCTTATCTCCTCTAAGATAACATCTCCCATCTGGATACCTAGTCTTCCACCTCCTCTATGGTTCCTTTTAGGTGGCATTTTGGATTATCAACTCAATTGACAAAAAAAATAACTAATTCACTCTTGATCTCAAAGTGTCACTTTCCTTTAAGCCTCATCTAATGATCTAGCCTACTTTAATACCAATCTGATGTAGAGGGAGACACAATTTACAAAACTAGTACAAGTTTCTTCAGTTAGGCCTATTTCCTTGTAGCCCTTATAAA